>JAFFST010033757.1:17440-28986 GCA_022414735.1 Noturus placidus
AGAGAAATTTAACTCACAGAACCACAGTTATAGTAAGGGGGGCAATCACTTTTTCACACAGGGCCATGATGGTTTGGATTTTTTTTCACCTTTAATAATAAACACCTTCATTTACAAATTGCATTTTGTGTTTACTTGTGTTGTCCTTGACTATTGTTTAAATTGGTTTGATGTTCCGAAACACTTAAGTGTGACAAACATGCAAAGAAACAGGAAATGAGGAAGGGGGCAAACACTTTTTCACACCACTGTAATACTGTAGCTCATGCTGTAGCTACACCTCATGGCAATTATTCAGTTATTTTTTTTCTTTTACATATTTGGACACGCAAACATTCCATCCTCTTATAAACAGTGCCTATAAATGAAGTTGATACACTCTATCAAATTAAACATGAAATGGACATTTTGTAGTAATTTTCACAATTTAAATGAATAAAACACAGATCAGTCACATGGAAAAAGTAAGTACACCCCTACATTTATTACACCTTCAAATCCATCAAATTTGAATCAGGTATTTAAGATTGGGTGCCAGTGATTAGAACCTGCTTAGAGAGTACAGGTACTAATATTTATACCCCTCTCATATCTAGTGTCTGGTGTTCCCTTTGTTATTGAGGTGTGTGGTGTAATCATGCCAAGATCTAAAGAGTTCTGTAAGGCCCTCAGAAAAAGGTTGTGTCTGGCATGGGATTTAAAAAGATTTCCAAATTATTTGAAATTCATTATTCCACTGTAAGGAAAACCATCTACAAATGGTGCAGATTTCAAACGAATGCCAATTTGTCCAGGACTGTCCGTCCCGGAAAATTCAGCCCAAGAGCAGACAGTCTGATGCAAAAACAAGTCTCTAAGAACCCCAAAAATGTTATCACAGGATCTGCTGGTAAGTCTTGCAACTGTTCGTGTCAAAGTTCATACTTCTACAATCAGAAAGAGACTACAACCAAAAAAAGCCTTTCCTGTCGAAAAAGAACATTACAGCAAGTCTACCTGGCAAAGACCAGGCCTTTTGGAATAATGTGCTCTGTACAGATTAATCAAAAATAGAGTTGTTTGGCCATAGCAACAGCAGACATGTTTGGTGCAGACCAAAGACAGCTTTTCAGGAGAAACACCTCATACCAACTGTGAAGCCCGGTGGTGGAAATGTTATGGTTTGGGCTTGTCTTGCTGCCTCCGGGACTGGACAGCTTGCATTCATTGATTCAAATATGAATTCTGCATCATATCAAAGATAATCTGAGGCCATCTGTCTGAAAGTTGAAGTTGAACCAAAAGTGGATCTTTCAACAGCATAATGATCCTATACACAGTAACACATCCATCAAGGAATGGCTAAAAAAAGAAGAAATGAAGGGTTATAGAATGGCCTAGACAAAGCATGGATTTAAATCCCATTGAAATATTGTGGGGGGGATTTGAAACGGGCAGTACATGCAAGAAAACCTTCAATCATCTTGCAATTGAAAGAATATTGCATGGAAACGTTGTCAAAAATTAATAGGCACAGCTTCAAAGAGGGGTGCATGGTGGATTAGTGGTTAGCACGTTCACCTCACACCTCCAGTGTCTGGGGTTCGAGTCCCACCGGGGCCATGTGTGTGCGGAGTTTGCATGTTCTCCATGTGCTGCGGGTACTCTGGTTTCCTCCCCCGGTCCAAAGACATGCATAGTAGGCTGATTGGTGTGTCCGTTGTGTATGAATGGGTGTGTGAATGTGTATGTGATTGTTCCCTGCGATGGATTGACACCCTGTCCAGGGTGTTCCATGCCTTGTGCCGATGCTCCCTGGGATAGGCTCCAGGTTCCCCATGATCCTGAAAAGGAGTAAGTGGAAGAAAATGGATGGATGGATGTTTCAAAGAGGATCAAATGTTTGCTTGTCTAAATATGTCAAAAAGCCAACAATTTTTCACATGCCTCTACATATACAGATAGTGGCATTGCGGTACATTCCTAATCTGAATAATGAACATCCAATCTCTACATTGCATTTACACCTGGGAATTTTAGGCAGTTATGTAGTCTGCATTGTCAATTTCTCTTCCAAAATTTGCAAATATGCCATGGAAGGTTTAGAAAGTTTTATGCTGGGTGGGAATGGGGTGACAGAGAATTTGGCAGGTTGATATGTTCATGCATGAAGAAGGTATTGATATTTTCCATGGTTGTTATATTGAAGTCATTCTTATGTGTGTGTATGTGTATGTGTGTTTGTGTCAGCAGTTACATTCCCAAGACAAATTTCAGTTGCAGGAAAATCTATCAAGCTAGTATGCCACTGCATACACCCATTGTTGTTTGAAAACCAAGCAAACAACACAGCCAACCTGTTTGTGTCTCCTTAAAATGAACCCTGATATGAAAAACCTGACAATCCCTTGCTGGTCCTATTGTGCACAATCACTATGATCATTATCATCCTTACCAATCCTAATAAGACAAAATAGTTTGTCTGCACATTTCCATTAAAGTACCTGCTTTTAATCATCATCTGAAATTTTACTATGTCACTGTAGGAAAACGAATAATAATCAGTAATACCATGTTGTGCTTTACCTTCCACAAACTGCCCCCCAGACCGAAAAATGTTACATTACAGAAGAAAAATGTGTTTTTATTTCCATTTTAAGTTGTTTTCAGCTAACTGGTTGCTGGTTCAGTTGATTCAAACCAACTGAGTGTGCGGTTATCATTTAACTATGTTTGAACTACAGTACACATGAAATACTGTAAATCCATAATGTGGAATTAAATCCAGTATACATTAATTGCTCACTCATTTGTGTAATACTCTTGCATGTTTCAGTTGTTTTGACAGTATAGTTAAATTACATTTAATAAAGTTTTGTGACATATTTAAGGTGCTGCAGAAGAGGAGTGGCAGCTGCAGTGGCAAGCATTATGCTTATTATGGATGAGGGAATGTCGAAACTGGCTCCAGGGACAAGTATTATCCATTTTTTGCAGGCTATTTGCTGTGAATTTTTGGAATAATTTGATGGCATTGTCTCCTGTGGGCTGAAATATTTCTTACTAATCTCAGCCTAATGCAAACACACCACAGAGTGGCAGATGCCTACCTTGAAATAAGCCTTGTAAACCCAATTGCCAATTGCCAAGTCTGACAACAAATTACAGCTCTGAGAGAAAGACAAAATCCACCCTCAGTGGCTTACATATCAATATGTATAATTTATATGGGATAATCAGTGGCATTTAGTGTTTATTTTGTGTTTTTTTTTTTCATTTAAATTTTTTATGTATCTCTCATTTGTAAGTTGCTTTGGATAAAAGCGTCTGCTAAGTGAATAAATGTAAATAAATGTAAATGTTCTGTGTTCAGCAAGAAGACCTTACTAAATCTCTATGTAGAGTAATGCAGCGGCGCTTTAGTCATTTAGTCTGTCCAGCTCTCTCACCTCCTGACCTGTACATTGTAAACAGATCAGGTTCAAAGCTAATAATAACGTTCATGCTAATACTGCCATCAACGCCATCACACTCGTCATCTCGTACATCTCTGACAAGTCCAGCCGAGCCTCTTCTGTAACTCAGTGCAACTACATTGTGGAACTTTGAGTCCAACATTTGCTGTCTCTGCTATTTCTATATGCTGGACATTTCATTATTATGAACTTGAATGTCACTGAAAAATGTTATCCCTAATGACTGAGATTGCTGAAATTGTTTCTCCAATTAAATGTGATTGTAACTGTGGTGGCAATGTCCCCCTGTGACATCACACAGCAGCACACAGCCTCTAACTTCTCACAGGAATCATATAAATACAGCATCAACAAACAAATTATCACCAGTAAAGTGCATCACAAATGTTTGAATATAAGCATATTTTATGTGTTTCAGGGAGGAGTTTTCCTTTAACAAATCATATCTAGCTCACGTTGATTCTACTGATTCTACTGTAGTGCTTATTTAAACAAAATCCATTGAGTATCAGGAACTATAGAGCAATTATGAAGCCAGGATAGTAACGGCATCATCTGACCATTGGTTAACTAAGGAACAAATCACATATTCTGGAAAGGCAACCTTGCGCTATACATCATCTCCACAAACACCTTCATGTCACAATATGATCCCGACAACCTACGAAGATGATCTGCCTGATCTGATCAAACTCAATTCCTGGGAATTTATTTATTTATTTATTTTTATTTATTTTTTTTATGTGGCACAAATATCCCTGCTGGAAAAAAACCCCAATAGAGACCATCACAGAAATTCAAATGGTTTCCACTACAAATACCAATGCAGACCATTAGCTGTTAACCTTTAAAAACCATTACCAATTGGTTTTCATTAGGTAGTAGGACGTAGGTCCTTAATGGTATCCACTAGACATAACATACCAATAGAATGCAACAAATTACCAGTAGAGGCCTACAGGGTCCATTACAGTTCCCATTAAAACCAATATAATTCCCATTATAACCATTAAAACCATTACAAATTCGTTGAGGGTTTCTAATGGGGTTTTTCCCCCCAGCAGGTGAAAAGGTGTTAAGAGACTAAAACAGAGACCAAAACAGAGTCGTTTTAAAATGGTCCTGAATGGATAACAGGCATGATAGGCTAGACAGCAAGAAATATTTCAAAAGGAATGATCTGCAATACAGAAGGAATATTTTGTGATTTGGGTTAATTGTTGAAAAAGAAAATAATATCCCAGCAGGCACCGTTTCGCAGTTTGTCTTCAGTGAGCAGAGGTAAGCCTGAAATTAACAGCGGAATTTATCGAGCATTTATGTGGCGTGACTGACAGCGGGGTTTAGGAGGGAGAAGTGTGTGTGTGTGTGTGTGTGTGCGTGTGTGTGTGTGTGTTGAAATAATTGAAACTTCAATGCCCACAATCCCCACAGACTGCACACCTCCCCTCTTCATCGTCCACAGCCAGTCAATAGCCTCAAGCGCTACTATTAGTCGGTTTCACCACCCTACGTCAGGACCCAACGTGGGATTTCTCGTGTTCATTGGATGGAACGTCTAAGTCCCTTCAACCAATCAGAGTAGCGAAAGAGAGCTTTTTGCCTTCGCGAGCATTTAAGGTGGACCTGGAATATAGTTGAAATGGAGAGGGTTACTCTGAGATGATTTATTGTAGTAATTAATATATGATTCAAATTGATAATAGCACCTTTTTTTTTTTTATCATTTTAAAAAAGACATGTATGCGTTTAGAAAAGTTTTTTAGCCATGAAAACGTTTTGTGTGTGTTCAGCATGTCATTAGTGTAGAATAAACAGGCGAGTGAGTCCAAAATAATCCGTTATAAAGGTGAGTCGAGTTTTTGTTTCAGTCCAGTGACAATTGACGGCTAGACCCGTTAGCATGAGATGTTCACCTGACTTCACGCTCTCACTACATTTACATGGACAACAATAATCCAATATTAACCCGATTAATACAATACTCTGATTAAGCAACTACCATGTAACCAGCAATTTCTGATTACCTTAATCCGACTAAAGTCATACTCGAAGTGATGACGTGTATGGTAAGTAATCACGTGGGCCATTAATCGCTCCATGATCTATAACATGTAAAACAGGAACATGAAACAAGTATTCCAAAAGCAACTCATGTAAACATCTTAATCAGAATATTGTCTTATTCAGTATAAGGTCAATAGTTAGATTACTGCTGTCCATGTAAACGTAGTCCATGTTAATGAACTGGCTGTGAGTAGGTCACAGAAGCTCTTGCGGGTCCATGTTTGTGCTAAGGTTGTTTATGTAGCATACAACAGCTGATTAAATCTATTTTGTGTCATTTGTAGATCTTTCTTAGTGTATAGGTAACACACTTTCACTCTTTTGAGCATCATATACTGTTAACTTTGTGTCTGCAATTTGACTCACATCACATTAGTAAAAAAGACACTGCTGGTTCATTGGTGAGCGGATATTCAGTGCCCCGATTAATATGACCTGAACACGGTACTGTGTTTCAACGCTTTTTTCAGTTTCCATTATCTAACATCAGGTGAGATGGTGTAAAGAACAGCTGCCTCTGCAGAGCTGTGAAGGACAATCAGGGTGATGCTGTGGAAAAATGAACAATATAATAAACACACAACCTAGTTTTTGGTACATTGTGTAATCTGCGTTCAACAAAAGTTTTTCAAAAATCTGAAAATTACTGCCATCAAGCCCCACAGCACCGCTGTATTAAAGTATTAAAACATTTATTTGGAAACAGCTGGAATATTATTAAACGAGACTGCTACTATCATTCGTTATTTGATGCTCCAGAAGATGCTCCATACCATTTTACACAGATATTTACACATGCAATGTCTCATCTCAACACTTCACATACGATCATTTCACCACCAATAATGTGCTGCAAACAGTTACAAATAGGAGGGACACTTTAATTTAAATTGTGAAAATTACTACCAAATGTCAATTTTACATGTCATTTGGTAGATTGTATCAACTCTCTCTCTCTCTCTCTCTCTCTCTCTCTCTCTCTCTATATATATATATATATATATATATATTTGGCAGAAGCACCGATAGGAAGCACAGGAGCTTGGAGGGTCCTTCCACAATACCTGCCTTTCCTTAGTTCAGGGTGGCTGTTTGAATCCTGCTGCAGTGGTAATTATCATGCCCCATCAGCGAGAGGCACAGGGAGACTTGTGTGAATAATTACCTGCCTAATCCTCGCTATTAGACACTACTGATTAGGGCATTACCTGACCTGGTTAAGTGTTGTGGATGGTGGAATGACTGACGGGAAAACACCTCAGGGAAGAATGGGTTGTGGTGGAGGAAGAGAGCATGCACAAAGCAGAATAAAGGCAGGAGTCAGGCTTGCATGAATGGTGTAGATAGAGTGATATGCTACTGACGAAAACATGGACATTTTGGGGATGGTGTGATAAAGCAGTATGACGAGTTTATGGATTTGAGAGCATGCTGATGGTAAATATAACATGACTCATGGTCATGAGTGTTGCAGTTATGACTGGAGTCATCCAGCCATCCATCCATCCATCCATCCATCCATCCATCTTCTATACTGTTTATTCTTCCTTCAGGGTCACAGGGAACCTGGAGCCTATCCCAGTGAGCATGGGGCACAAGGCGGGGTACACCCTGGACAGGGTGCCAGTCCATCGCAGGGCACAATCACATACACACTCACACACACATTCATACACTATGGACACTTTGGTCACGCCAATCAGCCTAACAGAGATGTCTTTGGACTGGGAGAGGAAACCGGAGTACCCAGAGGAAACCCCCACAGCATGCAAACTCCACACACACAGGACCATGGTGGGAGACTGGAGTCATTAAAGTACAAATTATTTCTTGAAGGGCCAGTAAATGTTCATCTATCACAAACAAACAGTAGACGTGTGGATGTGCACACAGAACATTTACCCAGAATTGGTTGCAAATTGAATCATGTTTCATCTGTCTGTCTTCCATTCAGTCTCTTGTTGTCTCTGTCTACTTTCCCTCTCTGGCTTGGTTTCTTTTTACATTTCCTCTCTTTCCTAGTGAGCGCACACTGACTAGAGATGACCATGCATGACCATTATTGAACCTGGGTGACTTTAACTGGATTGTAAAGACTTTTTTAAATCCACACTAAACCAGTTGTAGATTACTTTCATCTGGCCTCTTAAATATACATCTTGTATATCACCACAATAGTCTTTTCTAAATATTATTAAAGGTGAGTGTTATTAGACTTCAGGATTGTATGAACAATCAATGTTGAATATTGTTTCTGTTTTCAGATTGTCCTCTGACATAAAATACATGACCATGTGGTTAACATGTTCGCCTCACACCTCCAGCGTTGGGGATTCTATTCCCACCTGGATGGAGGTTGCATGTTCTCCCCGTGCTACGGGGGTTTCCTCCGGGTACTCCGGTTTGCTCCCCCAGTCCAAAGACACGTTGTTGGATGATTGGCATTTTCAAATTGTTTGTTGTGTGTGAGTGTGTGTGAGATTGTGCCCTGTGACGGATGGGCATCCTGCCCAGGCTGTCCCTCGCCCCGTGTCCCTCGGGATAGGCTTCAGGCTCCCCCTGACTCTGTATAAGATAAGTGGCATGGAAGATGGATGGATTTTTTTTTTAAAGAAGGCCAAGTAACATCTGTCCAGAATACCAGAATCTGTGAGTATGCATGTCGATAGAATGTGGAACTACCTCTGCCCTCTTCCTATTTCAAAACAGTTAGTAACCTTGGTTGTGATTTTCATGGAAAACAATCAATTCGCATCATTGATTATTTGTCAGTAGACAAACCTGTCAAAATATACAACTTTGTCCATTGCTACCAATAACTACAGCAAGACAGCTTGCTTACTACACATTGTGTATATATTGCATTTATTGCTTGAAAAGGTGTGAGTAATTAATCCATGTAACACACAATGTTGGTCACATAGCCTCTCTCTCTCTCTCTCTCTCTTTCTCTCTCCACCCCCCACTCTCTCTCTCTCTCCTCAGCTATCTCCACTGTGCCACCTTAACTGCAGCTTGAGCAGGCTGTTCGTGTTTGTGTTGAAGCCAACAGGCACAATATATTACAGTCTAGGACTCGCTGCTGAAAAGCCTGCTGGATCTTCCAGTGACCTGCTGTTCTTTCCTGCTTTCCTGTGTTTTTCTCACACATACCCTCTCTCTCTCTCTCTCTCTCTCTCTCTCTCTCTCTCTCCCTCTCTCCCCCTCTCTCTCACTCTCTCTCCCTCCCTCTCACTCTCCCTCTCCACTCCCTCTCTCTCACTCTCTCTCCCTCCCTCTCACTCTCCCTCTCTCTCGCTCTCTCTCTCTCTCTCTCTCTCTCTCTCTGTCTCCCTCTTCCCCTGTCTAGAATTAGATTAAAAACAAAGCTCTGTCTCCCATCCTTGTATTTTTTTTTGTGACTCTCTCCCCTTCCCTTTTACACTCTCAGTCTGGCTTGGGGAAAAAAAGAAAGATCCCTTTAGTTTGTGTCTGTGTGTTACAAGAGGAAGTCGCTTGTCTTGATTCGGATGGAGGTGTGTGTTTGTTTTTGGACCTTGTGGGTGTGTTTTGAGGAAGGACAGAGAAGGGACAGTTGGATGTGACTGTGCCTTCATCCTAGCAGTGAGTCTCATCAGGACAGCTGACAGTGTGACACTGACCCCTGGGAGGAGGACAGCTGGAGGAAAAAGTCAGAGGTGGGACTTTCAGGAATTCATTTCGCATCAGCTCTTGTTGGATGCACTTGAGTTGGTCCAGACTCAGAAGCTGAAGCCAGGTTCCCAACTCTGGATCCTGGGCTCCATCCCTGCTAAAACCTCTACCTCACCTTTACAGGAGTGCAGAGAGCTCAGGGAGCCCCACTACCCATCAGACCCCACTACCCATCAGACCCTGTCTCTGCTCTGACCATGTACCCACAGGGTAGACATCCGGTAAGTGCATGATACTCATTTTTCTTTCATCTTCCCTCTCTCTCTCTCTCAGTCTCTATTTATCTTCCTCAAACCCGTCTCTCTTTCAGCAATACACATATGCACATGCACTGCGCTCCAGTTCAGTGAGAGTAAGCGGTAAGAGCAGGAAAGACATAGATGAAACAGTTACTGAGAGAGATGTCTCTCTTCAGAGGCTTTCAATCACACACACACACACACACACACACACACACACACACACACACACACACACACACACACACACACAAGCCCCTCAGCTACATCCAGGTGTTCTCAGTAGCCAGTTTATTTTAAGTTGTGTGGGTAGAATTGCACTGTGTGTGTGTGTGTGTGTGTGTGTGTGTGTGTGTGTGTTTGTGTGCGTTATACGTTGTATAATAAGCTGGCTTGTTACACACTTGAGTTCATGGAAAGGAGGACCAGTCACAGTGAGCTTGCTTGTTATCAGGTAGGTGTTGAAAGCATACGGGTCAGTGGCCTGTTTGATGTGTTCCCGCTAGAGACCACTGAGAGACCGCATCTCAGCTGGCGTGAAATGATTACCCCAGCTCAGCCTGATTAAAATATCTCTCTAAGCAACACTACACTGTATCACTGCCTAACCATCATTCCCATGAAGCTGCTGTATCACTGGAGTTACAGCCATTCAGAGCTTTCTCCTCAAGGAACCAAGTCCAGAGGGCAGTTATAGCAGGTGTTTCTTTTTTTCCATCTCACTTACAGCAGAGAAAATGGGAAAGATTCATATGATCGAGTGTATACATATATGCCTTTCACGTTGGAGAATGTGTTGAGAACGGTTCATACCAGCATGTGTTTGTAACATGTTTC
This sequence comes from Noturus placidus, assembly GCA_022414735.1. Classification (NCBI taxonomy): domain Eukaryota; kingdom Metazoa; phylum Chordata; class Actinopteri; order Siluriformes; family Ictaluridae; genus Noturus; species Noturus placidus. The sequence goes on from JAFFST010033757.1 coordinate 27,732, forward strand.
TCAGCGCTGCTGAGTTGCCAAACAAACGACAGAAGCAATTACAGGGAAGTAAATCCTTCAGAAACTCTGCAGCTTCTCATCACTATCAGCTCCGTTCCTAGAAAGGCAGATCTTTCAGATCGTAGACATCACTAAATGGTGTCAGTGCCAGTCACTGTTTGTTCTGTTCCTATGGGTGTGTGATGTGTGTGTATGGGTTAAGACCTGCTTTACAAGGCAAACAGTACCAGGAAGAGTGGTAGCGCTCGTTGACACCACTGGGTTTTTGTGGTTGGTGTTAGAGCTGTTCTACTTGATGTTATATATTGCGATGAATTATTGTATAGAATATCACTGAAACAGTTTTTGACTGTTTTTTTAAAAAGATCTTCTGATTGCCCTTGTTAGCAATAAACTTAGCAATAAACCAATAAACTTGTTAGGATTCGTGAAAAAGCCCTCCAATATTGTGCTTTGATATTTTGCCAAATCATCCATCCCTTGGTGTTGGGATGGAGCGGGATGATAAGCCTTATTCTACCAGGAAGAGTCATCGCAGGTTGAGCGTTGGAAGGTCCGCAAACCGTTTGATTTTAGGCTCATAATTTTAGTTCTGTATATAATTTTGGTACGGCTTGTCAAGACAGTAATTTCCTATGTGCACATGTTATTTTATACTAAATAAACATAACGGTATAATGTAAAACGTCCGTTTCAACAAATAAATGTGCCACTTATTTATTAAGTGCTTTTTAGGTAAATACAAATTTACAAGACAGTTATACAGCATGATCAAACATCTTTTCGGAATGGCAATCCGAAAACTTCTCGTGTTTGTTTGTTTGTTTGTTTGTTTGTTTGTTTTTTCAAGGCCCATCACCAACGTAACTCAACTTTCCTGCATTTACAAAATGTAAACTTTGACACCCACTTGGTACCAGACCACATAGAGGTGACTGTGTCTTCAGATTTCAGATCTATTTGAGTTTAGGTTCAAATTAAGAGAGCACAGTATAATGTATGCGAGGTTGCGTCTACACAGTAAACACACTGGAACACACACTTCCATGGGTCAAATGGTGGAAGCCGTTAGTAACATGAGCCAGCTCTTCAGATGAAAGCTGAAGACTTATTTTGGATAAACAGTGCACACCTTTCATGAGAGAGTAGGTAATCTTATACATTAAGTAATGGGAGTTTAGAGGTGTGAACACATGATGATTTTATATATATATATATATATATATATATATATATATATATATATATATATATA
>JAFFST010033777.1:7959-18992 GCA_022414735.1 Noturus placidus
GTTTATGGTAGCCTGGTTTGCACTGAATGGGTTTAATGGGTTTTAAATGACACCGGAAGTTACCGGAAGTTGCCGGGAGCTGGTTTAAATCTTACACTCAGGAAATGTTCAATATTGAATAAAGAAATGGATTATTTTATATGTTTAATGTATAATAAGGTATGAGAAGTGTGGTGATTACACAGCTTCAGAAGCACGTGACCATGTTCCTCAGTGTAAATGTAAAGGAAGTGTAACTGATCCAGATCTCTCTCTCACACACACACACACACTCACACACTCACACACACACACTCACACACACACTCACACACACACACACTCACACACACACACACTCACACACAGACCAGAAGCTCACTTGTACAGGTAGATCAACAACATGCTGGGCATTGCACCAACAAGTATCAGGTTCACCGTGTGTGTGTGTGTGTGTGTGTGTGTGTGTTCTACACTATCGATTAGTACTGGCCCAAGAGACTGAAGTAAAATGTTAATTCATCCAAAAAATTACACTTATTTAATGTTCAGGTTAAAGGGGTTAATGTTCTTATCCCCCCCCTCTCTGTCTCTCTCTCTGTCTCTCTCTCTGTCTCTCTCTCTGTCTCTCTCTCTCTCTCTCCCTTTCTTTCTCTCTCTCTCTCTCTGTTTCTGTCTCTCTCTCTGTGTGTGTCTCTCTGTCTCTGTCTGTCTGTCTGTCTGTCTGTCTCTCTGTCTCTCTCTCTCTGTGTCTCTGTCTGTCTGTCTCTCTCCCTCTCACTCTCTCTCTCCCTCTCTGTCTCTCTCTCTCTCTCTCTCTCTCTCTCTCCCTCTTTCTGTCTGTCTGTCTGTCTCCCTCTCTCTGTCTGTCTCTCTGTGTCTGTCTGTGTCTCTCTGTCTCTCTCTCTGTGTCTGTCTGTCTCTCTCTCTGTGTCTCTATCTCTGTCTCTCTCTCTCGCTGTCTCATCGTCTGTCTCTCTGTCTCTCCTCAGTGATCTGCTGCTTTGCCTTCTACCTGTGGAAGGAGCAGTTGTTGTGGGCGGGGCTGACCTTTGCCCTGTTGTTGCCGGGGGCGATTGTGCAGGTGCTGAGCTTTATGTGGTACCGGGCAGATGGAGAGCAGCGAACATGTCATCTGCTCATCATACACACACTCCACCTGGGCATCTTCAAAAGGTGTGTGTGTTCAGGCTGTGGGACTGCAGTGTGTGTGATAATGTTGCTGTGTGTGTGTAATAATGTGTGTGTGTGTGTGTGTGTGTGTGCAGATTGTGGGACTGCAGCGTGTGTGTGTGGCGTGCTCAGTCTCAGACTCAGCAGGTGATGCAGCAGGTGGACGTGGCGGCGTTGCGATTGCTCGATGTTCTGCTCCTCACCCTTCCTCAGGCGCTCACACACACGTACGTCCTCACGGCAGCCGAGTTCAGCCTCACGTCACCAGGTCAGCCTGCTGTTGCCACACGGACGTTACTGTAATCCTCCCAATATAAACCACCTCATTTGTTGTGTGTAAAAATGCCTGTTTAATTATGTGTGTGTGTGTGTGTGTGTGTGTGTGTTGTGGTCAGTTGCGCTGTGTAGCGGTGTGTGTGTGCTGTCCCTGTCCTGGGCGTTGGTGTTGTACAGTCGGGCGTGTTGTCTGGCGCGGCCCGGTCACCTGCTCATGCTCCCTGCTGCCCTGCTGTGCCAGCTGTTATGGAGGGCGGGGCTTCTGAGCGCACGCTTCGCCAGCCTCGCCCTCTTCGCCCGCTCCTTCGGATGCTGGGTTATCGGCGTCATGGGTGAGTATAACATGCCCACACACACACACACACACACAGACACACACACACGTATATACACATATATATCACATCCCTGTGAACGAGCCGTTACTATAGAAACGTAGTAGATTGAGCGCGTTAATATAAATCGAGACCTTCTGACCAATCAGAATTGAGAATTTAACAGCGATGTGGAATCACTATGTAAAAGTCGAACACATTTTAGCGTATCAGCTTTGTTGTATATTATTTTGCACAAGTAGTTATTTTTTTCCTGCTCTCTGCATTGCAGGTTGTCATTGGCTGATCGCAGCGTTGTGGTTGGTCTCTCAGCAGACCGATATCTGCGTGGGACAGTGCGCTTGGCGTGGGTTCAACCTCGTGCTGGGGGGCGTGCACGTCTTCTTGTTCCTGAACGTGAAGGACGGACCGTCTCGGTACCGCATGGCTGGCTTTTACACGGTAACTGTGGCATCACTTGAGGGCGTGTTTATTTAGGCTCTTCCAAAACTCACTGTTCTAACGAGAGGCGTGACAGACAGTGCCAGCGCAGGGGTATTTATAAAGCAGGGGTATATATAACGCAGGGGTATTTATAACGCAGGGGTATATATAAAGCAGGGGTATTTATAACGCAGGGGTATATATAACGCAGGGGTATATATAACGCAGGGGTATTTATAACGCAGGGGTATATATAACGCAGGGGTATTTATAACGCAGGGGTATATATAAAGCAGGGGTATTTATAAAGCAGGGGTATTTATAACGCAGGGGTATATATAACGCAGGGGTATTTATAACGCAGGGGTATATATAAAGCAGGGGTATATATAACGCAGGGGTATATATAACGCAGGGGTATTTATAACGCAGGGGTATTTATAACGCAGGGGTATATATAACGCAGGGGTATTTATAACGCAGGGGTATATATAACGCAGGGGTATTTATAACGCAGGGGTATTTATAACGCAGGGGTATATATAACGCAGTAACACTGAGAAACCTGGGGGAAGTCAAATCCACACCGAGTGTGTGAGGAGACGTGACGGAGATACCGGCTTTCATCCGCGAGTCTAAAACGCGGACGAATCTGTTGTGAAACCTCGTGTTCGGTCCCTAAGCATTAACCATGAGCTTCTTTTTTTTGTGTTCCCAAGGTCCTATGTTCCCCCAGTTCAATGTTCTTTTAACATGCTTTAAGTAAACTTTTAAATCATATATAAGATGATTAAAAAAAAAAATAATAATAAATATATATATATATATGACTAGATAGCTAAATTTTAAAACGTAACTAGCTAGCTTATTTAAGAAAATATGTAACAAAACGTACTGAGTTCGGTAATTTAACGATATCATTTTTCCAAAACGTAACAATCTTAAATGAGCTGATTTAGAAAAACAAAAAAGTTACCTAGCCGGCTAATTTAACAAACTAAATTACAAAATGTAACTCGCTAATTTAACAGGCTAATTTACAAAGATCTGCGTAAGTCAGTTACAAATTACGGATTACTTCATCAAACTTCAAGCTTACTCAACATACGCCTTTAACAACGTCATATTTTACGACGTTTCATTGTTTGTTTTATCCTGTATGAATTGGTCCAGCAAAAGACAACGTCTCACGAGACATTTGTGATTTGGACCCCATGAGAACCGTGCCTTCATTTTTACTTGTACAGCTCCTCGCCTTTTAAAATTTTGTGTAAAGAAAAAAGTTATCGTTTTTTATCCGTGTATAGTTGCGTTTAAAAGACATGGGACATTCGCGATACAAATTAGTGTCTCACCTGCGTTCACTTCTCTGTCTGTGTCGTCACAGGTGATGCTGTTGGAGAATGCCACGCTTGTCCTGGCTGCCTCCGACATCCTCACCGAGGTATCATGGGAAAGCCTGACTGTCCCCACTGCTGTCCTGTGTAGTTTCCTGCTGGGTCAGTAGACGAGTGTGTTCTTCCTCTCGGTTCTTTCAGTCTCTGTTCAACCGCATTATTAACTTCACTTTTCAGAGGTTGAGCAGCATGTCTACCATGAACGATCTGGGCGCCATAACTTTTGAGCACATGGCACATGTGATATTTGTGTCTTCGCTTTATTTCGTCATCTAATCTGAGAGTGGTTCCTGAACTAGCCACAGCAGTCTTCTGTAGCTGAACATAACTAGCTAACCAGTGAAAGTTAGCCTTTAGTTGCTAGCCTTGATTGTTAGTCAGTAAGCTTGCTAATGCACGTAAGCTGTAAAATTGTGTTACATTATGTACTTAATTTTAACTAAAGAATAACTTCCGGCAGTTACAAACACTGTTCGGTAAATAACGCTGAAGCAACTCACTCAGCTAAGGATAAGTAACTGACAGTGATTAGCCTCAGTGATTAGCAAGGAAGCTACATTAGCTGAGAGGATGTGTTAACATTAACTAGCTGATTTTAGCCCCAGAGCAACTTCTGGTAATCCATAAAGACAGAAAATGACTGTTAGCTAGCCAAAGGACAAGCAACCGTTAGCAACAAAGCTAACTAATAATAAGTATCAGATTAGCCTTAGTGGCTAGCAAGGTAGCTAAATTTGCTGAGAAACAATGTTAATGTTAGCTTGATAAAGCAGACAAGCTAGCTAAAGATAAAAAATCTCAGAAATCTGTCTGTTCTCTCAGAAACCTCTCTCTCTCTCTCTCTCTCTCTCTCTCAGGTCTGACGTTTCTGCTGGTATACTATCGTTTCCTGCACCCGAAGTCCACAGAGATCTCCCACACTCTGCATTACGGAGCTCAGGCGGGCAGCGCGTGTCTTGATCAGGGTGACTCGTCTTTCTCCCTGGCTGACAAGAGCCTCACTCTTCCCTCTCTCCGTCCTCCGATCTCCTCCTCCCATCCCTCATTCTCCCTGCTGGAGCACCCGGGTAGCTGCGGGGCGAAGGCGGGCGCCGAGTGCCGCCACCACCACTGGCTCCTCGTGCGTCTGGCACTGAAAACCGGAGACCCGAGTAAGATCGAGCGGGCGTTTGGTGGCGGAGGAACGACGGGCATCATGAGCGAAGAGCAGGAAGACGGCGCGGGAGAGAAAGGAGGAGGAGACGGGTTGGATGTCAAGGACGAAGATGACACGCTGGCGCCGCTGTCCGACTGTAAGGACGAGTTTGAGAGCGTGAGCGAGGCGAGAGAAGACGAGGACGACGACGAGGCGGATGTGGACGCAAGTGCGGAAATGGACAGCGTGGACTCGGAGTGGAAGCGTAGCTCACCTGAGGGAAAGTCCGTGTTTGGAGACAGCCCCGAACCCGATTACTGCCCCACCGAGTCCAGCTCGACGCTGTATTTCAGCGCCGACCCACAATCCCCAAGCAGCGTCAGCGACCCCCGTCCGGAAGTTTCCGGACATCACCTGACAGGCCCACGCCGGCACCTCATCCTCTCCGCACGAGGCCTAGAGGACGACACGGGGTTCTGACCAGGTTTAAACGTGGACCGAACCGAGTTTATTTAAACGAATTACACGCAAACGCAAAACAGGAAACGTAGTCAACCTAGCCGAGACTCGGTACGAGGTTAATGCACCTAACGTCGGTCTCTCAAAATCTTTTGTGTAAATACCCGCCTCGTGTGGATTAGCACTCGGTCGGACTCCGTGTAAACCAGACTTCACTGTGTAGCTGAAGCGTAAGGGCGGCCATCTTGGATGGCCGGAATCTTCTTTTTAACTCCATTTAAGCTCCGCCTCTCAAACTTTGTCCGCTTATGTCATTTCAAGTTGCACTTGTGTTGCTGGAAAAGATTTCAATGAGACTTCGATTACGTGTTAGCTACATTAGCTTTGTAGCTTCATTGCAAAACTAAGCATACATGTCTTAGCTGATTGACTGGGATATATTCGATCAAATCATTTGTATAAAGATAAACTCCGCCCACCCCCTTTCGCCAACGACCTCTCAGCGTCCTGCTGTAAATCACCAGCTTTCTTTAATAACAAACGTCTTCAGGGTGATTTGTCGCTTTCGCGTTTCAGACCTAGCGAGCGAAAGCTGTACGGCGAAGTGACGTAAAATTAGTCGTATGCATCGTTTGATTATTAGCCTAATCGCCTCAGCGGTTTTTACAATCAGCGATATATATATATATATATATATATATATATTAGTAGTCAGGGCCGACGCTTTGCCGTTCAGACCTCGTTATAAACACGGCGTCGATGTTTATAGATGAAATATCATGTTACTTACTCGCGTTTCAGTGTTGGTTAAGTAGTCTAGGAAATTCCAATAACAAACATAATCGCTGTAACGTTCTGGGTCTGGTTACGCCGTAGCAGTCCCGTAGCTGTTTTATTATTAACGCGTAAAGTAAATCGTTTGTTAAGTAAAATCCAGTCGTAGATCACACAGCTGAAATTACACGTCCAGGAACGAACCTAAACGCCTTTCTGCCGCACCGTGTAGTGGAACGGAGCCGACCGCTGAGCTATTTTCGGTTCAATCTCGGTCCGCGGCGTCGCCGATGCTGTTTTTATCCCCCGTGTAAAAAAAAAAAAAAAAAAAAAAAAAAAACACCTGTGGTGAAATAGCCGCGCTCTAGAGATCTGTTTTTATTTCAGGTGTAACTGGATCTCTTCTGCTTTGTAGCTCGGAGATGTATAGAGCTCTACCAAGCGTTTATATATCCAGCCGTATGCGCGACCGTCCTGAACGGCTCCTAGCAGTGACCTTTACGTGAACACTTCAGCTCAACGATAAATATCCCTGTGTTTTCAGGATACATCACCGGGGGGAAATGACCACGAACAGTATAGGAATAGTTTCGAGATGTTAGAATATTTTCTTTTTCCTTGCTTCCTCACGTATGTCCTGCGTAAACTAGATGGTGTGTTAACTAGACGGCGTACTTTAACCTCTGACCTGTGATGTAGCGCGTCTCCGCGCGGGTCTGTTTGTACTCTGTGATCTGTGGTTTAATAGGGATGTGACGAAGGTTAGTCAATATTACAGGGCTATAGTCACCGCTGGCTGTAAACAGGTGGTATTTGTGTATTTACTACAGGTACAATCCAGGTACGGTCGAGTAAAAGCAGTGCTCAGGTTTAGAATGTAAATATCAAACTTGCAAAAAACAAAAACCCTGACAAGGCCATTGATGAGCATTTATGGAACTCCTTGTTGACGGCAGTTCATTTTGGGGAATTCTGATCAGGTTGCTCGGTTTAAAATCTTTTTTCAGAGCGGATTGTATAAGTTGCGGAGTCATTCAGGGAACTCTCATTGGACCGTTCAAATTGGGTGATTAATCAGGGAAGTCTGGACCATGGAATGGAATTCTTGCTCCAGGTTCTTCAGGTCGGATGTCGTTTTTGGCGACATCGATTTTCAAACCGTTCCGCAGGTTCTCGACGGGATTCTGGATCTGGACTTTCACTCGGCTCCTGTAGAGCGAGCATTCATGCTTTTTGTCGTCAAGCGTGTGGTTTTGACCTCGAGTCTGAGACGTGGTGTCCTGCTGAAAGCTCAAAGCTTCTCCCAAACTGTAGTTTCTTTTAAGCAGAGCGATGAAGGTTCTCTTGGAAATATCCCTCTGTACTTTCCATTCGCGCTTAGAAGCATCTCCAGAGCACGATGCCGCCGCCACCGGGTTTCACTATAGAGTTAATCGAGGTATGGCCTGCCATAGGTTTATGCCACACGCACGGCGCTTTGAGAAAACTTCTCAGACAAATATCTCGACCATTCACGTCTTCAGCAACGGTTTCTTTCTAGCCACACCTCCCATACAGTCCTCAATTGCACCGAGCTCTTGTAAATGGTTTTCTGATGCACCTTCACTCCACTCTCAGCCACTGTACTCTAGATCTCCTCTTCACCAGTCTCTGTCTGGTTTCTCCAGAATAGTCGCGTCTACGTAGTGCTTGTGAGGTGGTGTGCGAAGCGGCCTTCTCTTTAACTTCCTTAGAAGACTCCAGTCTTCATTTTCATTTCTGTCCTTCAGACCGACCGGTTCTTCATGAACAGTTCAACCGAGGTGGGGATGGCAGCTGTGTTCGGGACAGTCGTCGTCTTCTTCGCTGTAAAGACAACAGGTAGTGTTTGCTTTCGTCTCGCTTTCCTAGCACAAGTTCATTTCCCAACTGCACATCATGCGTATTGTATATATTCCTAGATCGGTCGCAGCGTCTGTAATAAATGTATAAGTGTAGAATTGAGGCCATTTTAGTAAAAATGTATTGCTAATAAAAAACTATTGTAGATGGCGGTGCATGGTTAAACAATAGAATTAGATGTAGCATACAGTAAGTCAGCATGGTGGCAGGTCGGATAGTGTACATTTTGCAGCTATTCCGTGACTTTCAGCAGAAGTTACGCGTTCAGTTAGAGATGTCTGATTGGACCATCTCAGTTCGGAGACCTCAGATTGGACTGTAAAAGTGATATTTTCAGGTAGGGAACACTGTTTTGTCTGTGTAAATTACACAGTCTTTCAGGGAACACTGATTGGGCCGGATCGGATTGGACGTAAAATCGGGCAGCTCGGATTGGACCCTGGAAACATTATGCAATAAACTTTGACAAATGTACAGTATATGGATATTGTTGTTTTCCACGCTGATGTATTTTGCCACGGTAACGTATTCAACCACTCACCACTGTCACTGTTCAACTCGCTGTCAAATAGTCGTTATTTCCTCTGTCGCAGTGCTGTACAGATTACATCGAACTCGCAAGAGCTATGTCACTGCTGTTTGAAACACGCCCTTGTCGACTTTTCTGTTGTTTTCTTTCAATTTGATTGCTTTTATTATTATTATTATTATTATTATTATTATTATTATTATTATTATTATTTTTACAAACGCGCGTAAAGCAGCAGTCAGCACGAACTCTTCACACGTCGTATTGGAACGACCCGGGAATTTTTCGACTGAAGGGGAAGCGCTTGCTTGCTAGCTCTACTTCAGCGAGGAGTTTTTAGCGGTTGCTAGCGATCATAACTAGCAACCTAGCCGATTAGCTGCTAGCTAGTTAAAATGTGAACCAGTCAAATTCGGTTTCTAAATTAAAGAGAAATAATTAGTATATATAGTGAGAATGTCAGCTGAGGGTTTTTTTTTTTTCTACTTAGCATCACTCACTAGCCTATCGTAAAAAAAAAAAAAAAAAAAACGATGCTAAAGCTACGCAGCAGAAGAAGAGACTGTTTTACGTTGGGTTTATTTATTTATTTATTTATTTATTCGGCTACTAGGTTAAAAGAAATACAGTTTGTCCATTCACACAAGGGTGTGTTAAAAACAGTGGTTGATTGATGTTTACAAGGACTACATGATGCAGGAATGAACATATCTAATGTGTGTGTGTGTGTGTGTGTGTGTGTGATGATCCTGAGCATGGAGTGACACTGACCAGCCACTGTTGCTTCATTTCTTTTTAATCTGTGGCTGAGATATTTAGGAAAGAAAAGTGTTCCATGAGTAAATAATGATCAATAATTACCAGCGTGAGCGACGAATCCTAACAATTGGCTCAAATGGTTCTTTGGACCAATCCAAATTTGTGTGTGTGTGTTTTTGGGTTGTTTTAAATTTTTTTTTAATGTTCCGCACTCTCAACCTAGCTCGTACATTTTAGCTTTCTTTGCTAACGCAACGTGAGTAGCTAGTACAACGCCGAGCACGTGACATGTCAATCAAACTTAAATACATTTTAAACAGAATGGTGCGCATATACTGGCCTGTAGGTGATTAGTGCTATTCCTCACTGGAACAATAAATAAATAAATAAATGAATGAATGAATGAATGAACATGCCACGCCCATAAGAGCTAAACTACAGTACAGCGTAAACGAAGTCATTGCACGTAAATCAAGGCCGAAGCATTTCAAGGTTAAAACTCCATTTATTGTTCACGGGATCATTGGACGGGTCATTAAATGCAAGTGCAGAACCAACGTGTGTGGTTTCAGTTTCTTTTACTGTCTCTAAATCGTTTCCTGAACGTTCTATGTGGTCGTTCTTGATTAGCGGTTACATTCGTGAACGCATGGGTTAGTAAACAGTCTCCTCCAAAAGTATTGGAACAGCAAGGTTGGCTCTGTCGTTTTCACTATGGACTCAAATGAGATCAAATGACGAATATCAGACGATGGGTCAGAATTTCAGCTTTCGTTACCTCCATATTTGCATCTAGATGTGTTGAACAACTTTAAAGAGCATGGGATGTTTTTTGTGGACGAGCATCATGGATTGGGCTTGCACGGCAGCTTCTGGAACATTCTTACTAATCTTCATGGATGGTGGAGCTCATGATGGTAGCAGCAGAATGAAGTCAGAAGTTTACAGGAACATTCTGCCTGGAAATTTACAGACAAAATGCATCCAATCTAATTGGGAGGAACTTCAATAAGATCAGACCTTAACCCAAATGAGCAGCATCTCACCTCCTGAAGTGGAGACGGAATGGACAAACCTCCCGAAACAAACAGCAACTAAGAGAAGCCGCGGTACAGGCCTGGAAGCCTTGATGATGTCACTGGGTTGCTGGTTAGATGCAGTTATTGCAAGCAAGGGATATGCAAGCAAATATTATCCATCCATCCGTCCATCTTCAACCGCTTACTCCTTTATCAGAGTCACGGGGAACCTGGAGTCTATCCCAGGGAGCATCGGGCACAAGGCGGGGTACACGCTGGACAGAGTGCCAGTCCATCACAGGGCACAATCACATACACACACACACACACATTCATACACTACGGACACTTTAGACACGCCCATCAGTCTACCATGCATGTCTTTGGACTGGGGGAGGAAACCGGAGTACCCGGAGGAAACCCCCGACACACGGGGAGAACATGCAAACTCCACATACACACGGCCCTGACGGAACTCGAACCCTGGACCCTGGAGGTGTGAGGCGGACGTGCTAACCACTAAGCCATGCTATTTATTTTCATTTACTGAAAGACTATCTGTTCCTATACTTTTGCTCGCCTAAAATTCGGGTGGTCTGCCAGAAAAGGTGCCACGTTCGAAGTTGTAAAACACACCTAGGTGTAAATATGTACGAGTAAAACGACAGCTGAAATTCTGATCTGTCGTCTCATATCCGTCTTTTGATCTCGAACCCAAACGTCTTCAACGTATAGCGAAAACAATAGAGCTGGCCATGCTGTTCCAATACTTCTGCAGGGGACTGTACATGCTACCATAGTGTATTAACACAGCAAGTGATACACTGTGCTTCACCGGACTTCTGTATCTCATGTTCTAGGGTTCCTGTCTGGATTAATTAGTAACCCCCCCCC
>JAFFST010033800.1:12398-22398 GCA_022414735.1 Noturus placidus
TCCAACCACCAACCCTACGATTAGTGGATTAGTGGACAACCCGCTCTACCGACTGAGCCACAGCCACCTGATTGATGCACAGTGAAATTCTTTTCTTCGCATATCCCAGCATGTCAGGAAGTTAGGGTCAGAGCGCAGGGTCAGCCATGATAGAGCGCCCCCTGGAGCAGAGAGGGTTAGGGGCCTTGATGAAAGGCCCAACAGTGGCAGCTTGGCAGAACTGGGCTTGAATCCCCGACCTTCCGGTCAGTAACCCAAGCCACCACTGCGAGTTTGATGTACCCCTTTAAGTGCCTGTGAATGAGCTGTTACTACAGCAACGATAACACATTAACATATGCTTGATGCTGTATGTTAGACCTGTGTCGGGCGTGTAGAGTGGTTTGCTATGCAGCTGAAAGGATTAGTCATTCAGAATAACTGGATTGTCCACTCGGCATTGTTTAATAATTGTGTTCGGTCGATTGTCTGCACAAGGATGAGTAAACAACACACGAACAGACCGATGCATGAGGACTCGTGCTCACAATTACAGTAGCAGTGCAAACTATTTCGGAAACAAAGAGTCAAACATGGACAAATTGGAAATCATGTTCTTTCTTCATTGTCATCATTTTATACATAACTTGGAGCATAGGCTTCTGTTGGGTCCTGGGATAAATGGCTCTAGAGTAGAGCTCTGACTACCACGACGGACATGAACGGTATAACGTACACGATTTACATTAAAAATGGATACGCTGTGTTGAACAAACTTCTGCAATATTAATATTCTATTCTATGACAAACGTAGAGTGTTATATACAGTAATTAACAAGAATGCATGCATGTAAACGTTTCTAGCGCTGGATATGGAAGATCCGTAGAAATAATTGAAACAAATCCCAGACCTCTGTTAGAGCTAGTTCCAGCCGTAATGGCAGTTAAATGAAGCGTCCGTGTTTATGTATGTTCTGGATTTGTCGAAATTACACCATAGCATGGCCTAACGAAAAGATCGTGATCATGTGACCAGCGGCTGACTCGACTTCTAACCTCATTTCCATTTCACAGCGATTCAAATGAGCTGCTGGATGATGTAACTCGTGTCAGAGATGAACCTGATACACGTCTAGCGTCGCCCTTATGAGTATAAACACGCCAGGTCATGTCCAGATGCAGGACAATAACATCGGTTTACTCTGCCGAATCGAGTTAGGAATCCATGCGTAACATCTCCTGAACAGTTTTCTGCTGGTGTGCACGCCGCCATGTTGTTTTAGGGTTTGGTTAGTTTGCTGTTTTGCTTTATGCAAAACATCGAATCTGTCATTGAGAGTTTGAACAAGAGAAATTCCAAATGAGCGGACGTGTGTGAAGAAATAAAACATGTCATTTATTTACAGTGGGGGGGGGAAAGTATTTGCTCCCCTGCTGATTTTGTACGTTTGCCCACTAATAAAGAAATGATCAGTGTATAATTTTAATGGTGGGTTTATTGGAACAGTGAGAGACAGAATAACAACAAAAACATCCAGAAAAACATGTCAATAATGTTATAAATTGATTTGCATTTTAATGAGGGAAATAAGTATTTGACCATTTTGGTCTCATCTGACCACCAGAGGACAACTGGGTGAAAGTGTTGTGGTCAGATGAAACCAAAATGGAGCTCTTTGGCATCAACTCAACTCGCCGTGTTTGGAGGAGGAGGAATGCTGCCTATGACCCCAAGAACACCATCCCCACCGTCACACATGGAGGTGGAGACATTATGCTTTGGTGGTGTTTTTCTGCTAAGAGGACAGGACAACTTCACTGCATCAAAGGGACGATGGGCGGGGCCATGTACCGTCAAATCTTGTGTGAGAACCTTCTTCCCTCAGCCAGGGCATTGAAAATGAAAAGTCATTACTAAGTCATTACCAAGTACTAAGTCATGTTTTGCAGAGGGGTCAAATACTTATTTCCCTCATTACCATGCAAATCAATTTATAACATGTTTACATGTGTTTTTCTGGATGTTTTTGTTGTTATTCTGTCTCTCACTGTTCCAATAAACCCACCATTAAAATTATACACTGATCATTTCTTTATTAGTGGGCAAACGTACAAAATCAGCAGGGGAGCAAATACTTTTTTCCCTCACTGTATTCACACACAAAAAAAAAAAGGTATCGACCTTCTTGAAGTACGGATTAAAACATCCTGTGTCATGCTGCTATAGGAAATTCATCAACAACTGCGTAGTGTGATGAGTTTGATAATTTTCCTATAAGGAAATGGATGGCGTGATTTATTCCTCTTATGCCACCGCAATTTGCGAATGCTAACATATTTGTATTTATTAAATAATGATACGTCGTCATTTGTATCCAGTTATTTCATATTGTGGAACGTCCAACGAAACAAGTTAGCTCCTATTCTCATTCGCTCACTTGATGATAATAAGACGTAAACTCGGTTGTCCTGAAAACCTTTACCTTACCGCTTTACCTCTGACTGGTACCAAGCGCTAACACTGGAGACTCCTTCCACAATCATCCCGTAAACATCTCACGTAAAACGTCGCCATACCGACGATTCCACCGTACGGGTCGCTCCGAACGATCCGTTACTATAGAAACGGTAACGTATTAAAACGAGCGTGCTGTGATTTGAAGCAGCGCTACTGTCAGAGCTCCCGTCTGACCAATCAGCATCCAGAATTCAACAGCGTTGTCGTATAACGTGATTAAGAACATAAACAAATATATAAATAAATAACAGATTCTTTAATTGCTTGCAGGCCCACAAAGTGTCTCTGTTCATTTTTTTCTCTCTCTCCCCGTTCCAAGTCTATAGGGGGATGCAAACTTTTGCACTCCCCCATATCTGGAAGCTCTGGTGGTGTTACTGACTTGTTGAGTCATGGAGTTTATAGCTCTATTTAAGGCCAAAGTCCTGAAAGCAAACATACTGTGTTTGATGGCCGTGTGCTGCTGAAGATCAAGCAAAAGCCAAAAGCTACCTAACAGCTTTAAGGGAACAAAAGTTGTAGTGTGTGTGTGTGTGTGTGTGTGTGTGTGTGTGTGTGTGTGTGTGTGTGTGTGACAGGGTTATGTATCATCATGGTTTCTCTCCACATGAATGTTTACACATTATTGTGCGCCTTCATGAAAAGATCTTAAACCCACATGAGTCCTCTATTAAATTGATTTTGAAGTTGACTTTAATCCACTTTTAAATCTGTCTTGTTGTTGTTGTTGTTTTGTAGTAAAACCTTGTAATTAGAAAATCTGAAGCATTTCTCAATCCCTGGAGAGAGAACAAAAAGAAGACGTGTGAAATCTCGTCTTTGATTCCACTTCCATATAAGGAACATTAGCATTCAGTCACGAACCTTTGTTTTTTTCTTCCCCTTTGCTTCCCATCGTACGTCCCAGCAGGGCGGGGCATTATGACCATATGACATCAATACTGTGATGAACGTCACAATACACTCGTCTGAGATATTGTGCTTTTCGTTTTATATCCTTACATAATATTAGTCAGTGTGGTTGCGAACGTCACGTGATGCCGCCGCACGGAACAACTCGCAGTGAAAGACTGCTTTATATAATACCAGAACGTCCTCTACAACATCTGAGAAAGGATTCCATCATTGTCCAACCGCACGGATCGTCGACGAGTTTTATGCCATGCAGGAACACGCTAATTTAGCTAGCGAACATGGAAGAGGAGCATTCTCTGACGCTAGTCAAACAACAAAACACAAACCGCTGAGCAAGCAAGCACTGATCAAACGTATTTATGTTAACAATATTCCTTATTTGGAGGCGTAAGACTGGATTTCTTCAGCTATCATTAGCTAATGATGATAAATATGTAATGCTAGCATATCACATTATTACTTTTTTCATAGTTTGTTATACAGAAAGCAAACGTCATATTTGTTATACGTCATTTGTTGCCCAAATGAATGAATGAATTCCCCAATGAAGTGATTGGCTCTAACATGGGCACGCCCGCTTTGTAAAGGATCTGGCTACATTTGTGGGTGGAGCCGAGCCAATAAGAAAGTAACCAGGTAAATGTGGAATGTATAGCAAAGAGTCCATGGGTGGAAATTTTTTAAACTAACACAACGTTAATTATGGCAACACCAGTAGGTACGAGATAGCTAGGTTAGCTAGCTCAAGCTGAGCTCTTGTTGTTGTTCTCGAACATTATTTATCTATTGAATACCTGCTTGTCTTTGGATTCTAATTCAAAACCTTTCCAGATCCCCAAATCAGATCTATAATATAACATATTATCCACAGCACGTAAATCGAAGAGGGCTTCGGCTGAATGCGCGTTGTGACGACGTCACATGACGTGCATCACATGACCCAAAATTCTTCAATCAGTGTAGTGATAACAGTTTTATATTAAATGCAGTATTGCGATAATATTTCGATAATCTGTGACAAATGATTCTATGCCACTCAAAGTAATTAGCACATAACTCATTTGTTGTTACTCTGCTGCTGATTAGAACTCTAATCCAGACTCCAATCTTCTTGAAAACAACGGGGTCGGGGGGAGGGGTCTTAAAGCAATAAAACCATAAAAAAAAAAAAAAAAAACAGCTAAGCGCAAGGGCTACTTGAAGGACCCTGGAGCGCGAGAATTTACTTCAGCCCTCCGAAACCGTGCTCTCCATGGCAACCCGCTGGTCCTGTGTTTACCCGTAAACACAGACGCTAACGGGTGCTGAGAGAGCTCGACGCAAGCCTCTAACTGCATTTGTGTGCTAAAAGGAGGAAACAGACGGCTGGGATTTAACGTACGACTGGGTTCATGGTCATGTTCTCAGATTTAATCATGGTGGGCAAAGCATTGATTTACCGGGGCCAGAAAGGCTAACCTGTTTTACTGTGCCAGTTCCGTTTGGCCTTTCCTGACCCAAACAGATGCCACGGGCAGATGGACACACGAAACAAGAAACGGCTAGAAGAGTCTAATAATGGAGATTAGTGGATTCATCATCCATTGGTAGTCTGATGGGCGTGTCTAAAGTGTCCGTAGTATGAATGTAAGTGTGTATGTGTTTGTGCCCTGTGATGGACTGGCACTCTGTCCAGGGTGTACCCCGCCTTGTGCCCGATGCCTCCTGGGATAGGCTCCAGGTTCCCCGTGACCCTGAAAAGGAGTAAGCGGTTGAAGATGGATGGATGGATGGATGGATGTTCTCTAGAGAAGAGATTAGAAGATCTGAATGGAAAATTGGAAAGGTTTTCAAATCATTACATTACATTAGATTTACATTGATGGCATTTGGAAGACGCTCGTATCCAGAGCGACTTACATTTATCTCATTTATACAACTGAGCAGTTGAGGGTTAAGGGCCTTGCTCAAGGGCCCAACAGTGGTCGCTTGACAGTGTTGGGGTTTGAACTCATGACGTTCTGATCAGTAACCCACAGCCTTTAACTACTGAGTCACCACTGCCCACAAATCCAATCAAATCCAATTTTATTTGCATACATACCCATATATGGTATGACACGCAGTGAAATCCTTATGACCTTTAGTCCTGTTTTTACGACCTTTAGTCCTGTTTCGTTTTACGAGGTCGGTCTGTTTGAACAGAGCTGTGTCGTGTTCTCCGCCTCGTTGCGGTTCTTCAGGCAGGTGAGAAAATCCCACTCGGGTCCGAGAGACATGGTCTCGATCCGCTTACAGTATAAGCGAACTTTAATGAGAAAATGATTCGACTCTGAATCGACTCACTTACAGGAAGTGAATCAAACATGCTTTTTTTCATGGCAGCATTTTTAGTTCATATATAAAAAAAAAAAGAAATGTTTGTAAACTTTTATCCGCCGTAGAAACGTCACGTGTTCTGGAGATTCTGATGAACACTACACATGATATGAGACATTCAAAATATTTCAACTAGTCCTGTTTCTGAACAATAACTCTTTGTATTTTTTTTTGGACTCGTGAAAAAAGACCAAAACAAATTGCAACCAAAGCCGTAAGTGTCAGATTCGCTCTGATTCAGACTCAAGAAAAGGACTAAAAGGTGTGAAAGTGCAGACTTGTGAAGAAGGAATGTTCTTCTTCTACGTGGACACAGCAGGGCTGTCTTCTTAAACCGCATGCAAAATGTACTAATGGAGGGGAGGGAAGTGCAAACAAATCTATCTCTACTGTCAAGATCACACCCTGATCTCCATAGCCTGTGTGTGTGTGTGTGTGTGTGTGTGTGTGTGTGTGTGTGTGTGAGAGTGTTTGTGAGTGTGTGTGTGTCACACCCTGAGATTTTCTCATTCCTCAAACCTGTCCAGATGCCTGTGAGTCTGACGAGGAAGTGATTGTGATTCTGATCGTGTGTGTAAGAGAGAGAAATTTATCCTAAAATGAATGAGTTTCCCTTTATTATGTAAAGGAAGTCCTAAAAATGGGTTAGAAACACTAATCCCCGCCCCTAACGCGAACCTTTGTTGCTGCTCATGCGAACTGAGAATTCAGGTCAGTGAATTTAGTTGAGTTGGGTTACAAAGTTAGCGAGGCCAGGTTTTTCTCAAGTCTATATTTTTTTCAACAACAACAACAACAACAAATAAAAACATTTTAAAAGACGGACATCGCCGTGGTTGGAATTTTGTTGGATTTCTTATGAATGAAAATGCATAAACTCGACCCAGCTGTTCATGGTGAATCAAATTTTCAATTCAATTCAGTTCAGGTCTACTGAGTTGGAGTACAGGGCGGCTGTGGCTCAGTGGGTAGAGCGGGTTGTCCACTAATCCACTAATCGTAGGGTTGGTGGTTCGAATCCCGGCCCGGGTGATCCCATGCCGAAGTGTCCTTGGGCAAGACACTGAACCCTAAGTTGCCCCCGATGGCAAGCTAGCACCTTGCATGCAGCTCTGCTACCATTGGTGTGTGTGTGTGTCTCATTTGTAAGTCGCTTTGGATAAAAGCGTGTGCTAAATGAATAAATGTAAATGTGTTGGATTTCCTTTGATTTCATATAAATGAAGTCATAAGAAACGGTACAAACACTAACTCCGCCCCTGACTCCAACCGTTGTATCTTTTAGTACTCGTTTTTCATTCAATTGAACTCGTTCGAATTTGTACGCGTGAGACCGAGCTAACAAAGCCGACCTGCTTGAGTTTAAGTTACTAAAAGTTTTAGGTTCTGCGCTAGTTTTTAAAAGATTGTACAATTAAACCCCAGGATTTCTAGCGAGCGAGCGGGATCTCGAGAGAAACCCGTACAAAACTTCAACAAAACAAAGGCAAAGTGCGTCCCAAAAAGCTCGATTTTGCTCCCACTTTTTTTGTGGCGTTTTGCAGAAAACTGCTTGAATTGGCGAAATTGCGAATTGCGCGAAATTGTTTCGCTCGGTCTTTCGCAGTGACGTCTGTTCTTAAACGAGACCTTTTAGCTGTCCTCATGTTCGACTAAAAAAGACAGAGAGACAAAGAGAGAGAGAGAGAGAGAGAGACAGGGAGAGAGAGAGAAAGAGACAGAGAGAGAGAGAGAGAGAGAGAGAGAGAGAGAGATGGCTTTGGCTGAATGCGCGTCGTGATGCGTACGAATCTGCGGAAAATCTGCGGTAATTTTGAAAAATCGCAAGCTCCTGCGAATATCGCGAAGTCTTGCGTTCATTTCTGGAGGGACTGAGTAAAGATCCACTGAGCAAGGCCTTCTTCAACATTTCACTTATGACCCAACCTATTATCGTATACATTTTAGCAACATGAAGGTTGAAGCTGTGGGAATTTGTCCGATTTCATATGCATGAAGTTATAAGAGTTTTTAGTTCGTCAGTTCGCACCGCCGAGCCGGAATCCAGCACCGGATCCTAATCCGGTCCGGATTTTAACTCTCACACTCACCTGAACACTAGCTCACCTGTTTCCTGTTTAGTCTCAATCCACTCCTCCTATTTAAACCACACATATTTTACAATTGTTCCTCAATTGTTTACTATCGTCTCGCTTTCGCGTTCGATTCCCTTGGTTGCCACACCCATGGTTTTTACCTGGCTCCACCTGAACTCTTCGGTTTTTCTATGATTTATCGCCAGGTTGGACGTGAGTGTCCATGTTGGTTAATTTCTCCGTAGGTAATATTGTGAAAAGGAACGACGGATTATTACAATCTGTTCTTTGCTAATGAATATTGTATACGCTCGTAAGGCTTTATCCCGTCGTCCAGCGTGACTGAGAGAAAACCAATGAGTCACATCAGGCTTTAAACGAGACACGATCTCCAGCTCACGTTACAGCCATATGTCCATAACGCTCTCGTCCAGGAGCTTAATTACCTTTAATGAATAATTCATGTGCAAACATACAGAGCAGCTTCAGCACTCAATTGCGGGTTAGGATTGGATCCTAAAGTGGCTTTCAGGCACTGAGATGATCGAAGCAGGACGCTCGATAAACCCGGATGAACGGAATGTGTTTTAAAAGCGCCCTCGCTCATCGCAGGGCTTCGACCGCATGCGCTTTTCTTTCCCACACAAATGAGCGGCAGCGGTCTTAGAGCCGCCTCTGGAAATCCGATCGATTCTCGAGAGTGTTACGCCACAGTGTTGTCGAATTCTCGATTCTGATTGGTCCGAACGTATCTCTAATATCGTTCCAATATCAAACGTTATCGTTTCTATAGTAGCGCCTCGGTCACGGCGGTCTGTACTGACGACGCTCCACGTAAACAGAAGGCAAATTGTTAATACGGTGAAGTTTCATTTGACGAGATGGCGATTTAGTATTTATGGAAGGAGTCTCCGGTGTCAGCGTTTCGTACTCAGACTGTCAGACAGGGAAGAACGTGTTCCTCTTCATCCCTCGTGTTTTTGTCGTGAATCCGTTCCTCGTGACCTGAGACTCGTCAGGGATCTAGACTTCGATGTCTATAAAGCTGGTTTGTGATAACGTTTTACCGTTTTATTGCACTTATTGCTTTATTAGCTTAACCTTAATAATCAGACATATTACATCACCTTCACACACACAAAGCCATATTTAAAAGGTAAAGGGTGCACTTATATAGCGCTTTTATCCAAAGCGCTTTGCACTGTGTCTCATTCACACACACACACTCACACACCAATGGGAGCAGAGCTGCCACGCAAGGCGCTAACTTGCCATCGGGGAGGAACTCGGGGTTCAGTGTCTCGCCCAAGGACACTTCGGTATGTGGAGTCACATGGGCCGGGAATTGAACCGCCAACCCTACGATTGGTGGAACCCGCTCTACCACCTGACCCACAGCCGCCCCAATTCTATTTATAACCACTTTGGACACCCTTTTATCCAAACTGTCTCGAAAATGTCATTCACAGTCCACAATTTATTCTCAAATAAAATAATCACCCTTATCACCCTTAAACTGGCAAAAGAAGAACCATTCTGGTTCCTGAATTGGTTCCCATTTTCAGCACCCACATTTAAAAAAAAAAAAGAAGCATCGAGCATTTAATCCTATACCCCATAGCATACTTTCAAGTATATTGCTGTTTTAATGCCCTACGAGTGACATAAAGGTACCGTTGGTGTCTTTTACCTGGGAAAGTGTGTGTGCCGGACATTTTAAAGCAAAGCTTTAAATCTAAGGACTGACTTTGTATATTAAAACCTTTTTTAAAGGTAAACGATGCACACTAAAAGTAGCGTCGCACTGACAAGACAAAGTACAGTTTTATACTTTTATATATATTAGAATTCATTTGAAATAAAACATTATACCCTCTCAGAAAGAAATGCACCAATCAAGGGGGAAGGTTTTGTAACTTTCCGTGCATATTTTTCACCTTTAAAGATAATGTAAGGGACATAATTGGACCTTAAAGACCTGTTGGACATTTAAAGCAATACTCAAAACCCAAAAAAAACAAAAGCACCTTGACGGTACCACCCGAGCAACTACTGTAGTACTGTTTGGTACCTTTACTTCAGTGCACTGGACTCTGCTTTTGAGACTTAAGAAGTGTATAATGGTGTGTGTGAATTAGAGAAACAAGTCATTTAT
>JAFFST010033842.1:25580-36560 GCA_022414735.1 Noturus placidus
TTGCATTTTGTGTTTACTTGTGTTGTCCTTGACTATTGTTTAAATTGGTTTGATGTTCCGAAACACTTAAGTGTGACAAACATGCAAAGGAACAGGAAATGAGGAAGGGGGCAAACACTTTTTCACACCACTGTATGTTCATATCATGCAGCTGGAAATGTGGCAAAGTTCAAAATGTACGTGTGTCTAAATTTTATTGGTTTGGACCAGATGATCACAATATGCCACGAGTAAATCACGTTATGGACCATCTGAGGAAATTACATATCAGAGCTGAAGGGTTTCCATGGCAACAGCAGAAGTGATAAGTCACAACGAGCCATATTAATGCAGGGAGAATGTTTCCAGACATCAGGAATTGGGTCACGTATAAAAAGGATTTTCCCTTTTATTGTCAGGACATGCTGCAGAGTTGTTCTTCTGTGAGGAATGTCGGCCATTTTGTGGTGTAGCTTCATTTCAGTGCACTTAATACGATCTTAATTTGCAACCGTTTTTTTCTTTCCATTTCATGCTTATGCCATTGGCTGACATTTGCGTTGATATTTTTATTTACGATAAGGAATGCACTATATAATAAAATATACTACATGTTTACATGTGGTGGTAACTTTTTTTTTTTTTTGTTTGTTTGTTTTTATTTATTTAAATTGCAAGTTCATGACCTGACTGTGCGGACAAGCTTCATTTCACCGTTTAACCCTTAAGCTTTAATGCCTAACCTTGAATCCTAAATATCTCTCAGATGCAAACTGTGTAAAAATTAACCTGGTTAACATCAAAATGGACCTACCAGAAAAATGTCTCGGGACACACACGAGCCAAGCTTCATTATCCCCGACCCTGAGGTCTAAATCCTTACCCCTAAACCCAGTACAAGCACTGTGATAAAGATTCCTGTTTCATAGTAATGTCTTTTTTTTTTTTTTTTCCCCCCCTTTTCTTTCCTTTGTCCAACAGGATGTCCCAGTACACAGACGAGCCGCGCTTCACCATCGAGCAGATCGATCTGCTGCAGCGGCTGCGGCGGAGCGGCATGACCAAGCCCGAGATTGTCCATGCACTGGACACACTGGAGCGTCTCGACCGAGAGCATGGAGACAAGTTTGGGCGCCGTGGCTCTGCCTCTTCCTCCTGTGGCCCTGCTCCCTCGGTATCTGACCCCACCCCTTCACATGGCACCAATGAAAACTCCACCTCCCACATGGCTGTCTCTACTGCCACCACCTCTACGCAGACTCAATTCCTGTCCCCGTCACCAAGCAACAGCTATGCGACCTCACCACCCGTCTCACTGGTTGCTGTGACGCAAAATGGGACGGCCAACGGGAAGCTGTCTCCACCTCGTTATCCGTCAGGAAACGCGGCTGTGGCAGTAAGGCCATATGGGTTCGATGGGGTGGAGGAAGAGATGGACGTCGACGACAAGGTGGAGGACCTGATGAGGTTGGTGATCAAAATAATTGTTTCCTGTGTAATTATTTCCATGATTAGTTTCATACCATTTATTGCATAAGTGAAGAAGGGGGTATGGGCATGAATATCAGTTTTAAAATTTCTATATTCTATCTTGCGCTCTTAGCTTCTTCTCGCTCGAGTGACCGTGGTAAAACAGGTGCCTGTAGCTTTTTTTTTTTTGTTTGTTTTTGTTTAAAAAATTTTAGCACATTACTTTACAACTCGTCATGGTGAATATTTGTAGCTGAAAAACAACCAAGTGACTTCTACAGAAAAACTGCTCCTCTCACATTGCTTATTGGTTCCTACAGTGATGATATACTGGTTCTAATTGCACAATAATTGTAGGCTTGTAGGTAACTTGCTAGCTGACTTGGTGACTTCTTTTCTTTTTTATTATTAAAACTAATGAACAATAGTACACAGCACAATTGTACTACTAATTGTACAACTTTGTCTGTTGCTTTTGATTACACAATGTGCCTGATGTTAGCTATCGTGCTAACAAGCTTTTCCTGACTATTGATTTGAATAATGATATAAAGGAGTTTACTTGATGTAATTTAGCTCACTAGTGAACTTGGACGCTAGATTAAATCCGTGAAATTAAAATGCGCAAATTTTTTCGATATTGTAAAGAATAGCCTAGAACGGAGGTCTTCAACAGGGGGTCTGCGACCCCTAGGGGGTCCACGGAGGTACTGCATGGGGGTTGCGAAAGTTTTGGTACCAGTTTGATATAACACAATTTCATACAATATATATAATTAGGGGGTCCCCGCTCCATCTCACCATCAGTTTGGGGGTCCTTGGCCTGGAAACCGTTGAAGACCCCTGGCCTAGAAGTTTACTCCTTGGCTATCTAGCTAGCAGTCTGAAGGATTGCTGAATAAAGGGTATTCAGCTATTATTGTTCAAATTTCTGGTTTCAAAGTCAAGATTGAAGTTGTATATTGTCTCCTCCATTATAAAAACATTGTATTGCTTAATTCATTCATGTTTGCACCATAGTTTAGTATCTTATCAGTTATCAGCTAGTATTCAGAGTTCTGGGATCGGTGAATTAGTTAATAACTAATAGTGACTAGTAGTAATGACTAAACTAGTGACTTGTATTAAAACGATTGGACTTTATTTTATTTCATGAAGACATGAACCTGAGGAGGTACATAAGAAGGTGAGAATGGAAACACCAACATAGTAGCACAAGTCCAGGCTTGGATCAGTGTGGGAATTTTTAATGTTTCCTGAAAAAAATACTGGTTAAACCAGGTGTTGGGTTTCTTGCCAAGTTGTGTAATAACAAAGACCGTGACATATGGTATCGTCAAGGGTTATTTATTTATTTTTTTGGACTATACAAGTTTTGTCTAGAGCTGCAACAACTAATCAATAAAATCGATTATGAAAATCATTGTCAACGAATCTCATTATCGAGGTGTGGCTTCTGCTTGGTTGGAATGAAAACCTGCACCCACAATGGCTCTTTCCGGATAAGATTGCCCACCCCTGGTCTACTGTGTGGATTTTAGAAACGTAATATTAACTCAAATAAAACACTAGCATTTTTTTTTTTTACTGGTCGGAAGTATAAGCTGCTTCCTAGGCGACTGCGCATGACGTCATACACACGCCATCATTAGCATAGACATAGAATAGACTAGAATCACTGACAATGAGTTTCTTCAGTTTACTTTCTGTCAGCGTTACATTTTATTCCCAACATGACCTCAGTCCCCATCAGACGGAGGCAAAATCGTCATGTGATTGAGGAAGAAAGTCCTCAAAGGCAGGGGGAGCATTTTATATTAAACACCGTGGAAATCAAATTGATGCACAAACTTATGTTTATATCCAAAATGCTCCACTGTGTGTAAGGGTCAGGGGAAACTGGTGCAAGCTGATTAAAATGTTTAGTTTAATTTAAGTTTGTCATTATATGCTGTATTTGCACACTTGCAGTGTAAATTCTATCTTTTATTATAACAGAAGTGGCGTGTTTATTAACGAGGCCACGTTGCTCATCACGCACTGTGTAGATGTGCTGATACAGAGTGTAGCGTGAGGAAGATCTGTAATGTCTAAAACATTATCAAAAGTAAACATGTAAAATAATATTCCTAAAGGCAGTGAGTAACAGAAGTAAGTATTAATTATTTTTATGGATGTACAAAAAGCCCCGAATTAAACTACAGTTTATTTAATAATATATATATTCTGGTGTGTGTGTGTGTGTGTGTGTGTGTGTATTGGAGTTTTTTTGTATTGGGGTTTGTACAAACAGTTGTGTAAATTCGATTTATCGGTTCCATTCGATTAATCAGAAAAAAAAAAATAGTCTGCCAACTAATCGATTCTGAAAATAATCGTTAGTTGCAGCCCTACTTTTGTCAAACAGGAAAATACAACAGAGTTAAATAGAAAAAACCTGACTGATATCTGAAATCAGCTTAAAAGATAAGAATACAGACTGAACTATGAACTTGTTCCCGTTAAAGAGTAAACAAATAGGGAGCAGCAACACTCTGAGAGAAACGTAAGTTTGTTTAAACGATGCAGCTCATACCAATAACGTCCGTTTGTATAAAGCATTAACACAGCTGTATTTGTGCTGTCTCATACACAAACATGCTGCTGGAGGTTTTTTTCTGGAAGAGATCAGTTGAAAAATTTTGTCTGAAGTTTCACTTTAAAATCACCTTATTGGACTGTATGTGTGCTGATGGTGGGTGTGGCTGGTCCCAAAAACAGAGTAAAGCGTAAATTGTTTAACTAGTTTCAGATCAAGTCCTAGAAAAACGGCTACATAAATCCTTTCTACTGCTGCACTTTGCATGACGTCATCTAGCATTTCCAGTTTAATTGGATTATTTCCATGGTAAAATTTATTGCCGCACAGGGATGGAATTATTTTCCAAACCAATGAATGCTTGGTAGAACCACATCTTCAGCACAATGTAAGTTTCCCTTCTTGAATTTGGGGAGAAAAATAACCCTTTTTTCCTTTGTGTGTGTCCTCAAGGCAAGATAAAAATGAGGCGTTGTATTCAAAATGACCAATCAGAATCGAATCAAATTTGTTAAAATTGACTTAAATTTGCTGGTGAAAATTTGGCTTTCTGTAAGTGTGTGGAAATCCACACGCCAAATGTCATACAACCCCTAACCAGTCCCTCCACAATTTTGGATTTTCGGATGAGCTTGCCATTGAAAAAAAAATTAAAATAATAATAAATCATTGCACATTTTGGTCTGAGACACGTCATGTCACCTCATTCAGCCAAAGCCCTCATCAATTCATGTACAGTGGGGCAAAAAAGTATTAAGTCAGCCACCAATTGTGCAGGTTATCCCACTTAAAAAGATGAGAGAGGCCTTTAATTTTCACCATAGGTAATCTTAAACTATGAGAGACAAAATGAGAGAATAATCCAGAAAATCACATTGTAGGTGACCAAATACTTATTTTCCACCAGAATTTATTGATAAATTCATTACAAATCCTACAAACAAGCAAGATTTCTGCCTCTCGCAGACCTCTTTCCACCCCCATGCTTCACAGTAGGAATGGTGTTCCTTGGATACAACTCTCATTCTTTCTCCTCCAAACACAAGTTGAGTTTTTACCAAAAAGTTCAGTTTTTGTTTCATCTGACCATATGACATTCTCCAAATCCTCTTCTGGATCATCCAAATGCTCTCTAGCAAACCTCAGACGGGCCTGGACATGTACTGGCTTAAGCAGGGGGACACGTCTGGCACTGCAGGATTTGAGTCCCTGGCGGCGTAGTGTGTCACTGATGGTAGCTTTTGTTACCTTGGTCTCAGCTCTCTGCAGGTCATTCACTAGGTCCCCCCCGTGTGGTTCTGGGATTTTTGCACACCGTATCTTGTGATCATTTTAACCCCACGGGTGAGATCTTGCGTGGAGCCCTGGATCGAGGGAGATTATCAGTGGTCTTGTATGTCTTCCATTTTCTGATTATTGCTCCCACAGTTTATTTCCTCACACCACATTTACATTTATTCATTTAACAGATGCTTTTATCCAAAGCGACTTACAAATGAGATACAAGCAAAGCGATATCAAGCAGAGAATAATACAAGTAGTGCAACTATACAAGATCCATTAATTTAGTACTAGAAGAAGCAACGTGCGCAGAGTAGGTGTGTAAG
Source organism: Noturus placidus (assembly GCA_022414735.1). Taxonomy (NCBI): domain Eukaryota; kingdom Metazoa; phylum Chordata; class Actinopteri; order Siluriformes; family Ictaluridae; genus Noturus; species Noturus placidus. The sequence goes on from JAFFST010033842.1 coordinate 31,215, forward strand.
TGTTTTTTATTTATTTATTTATTTTTATAAATGAGTTGGTTAGGTGTTCATGGAAGAGGTGGGTCTTTAGCTGTTTCTTGAAGATGGTGAGAGAATCTGCAGTCCGGTTTGAAGTTGGAAGATCGTTCCACCACTGAGGAACAGTTAGTGTGAAGGTTCTGGAAAGTGACCTTGTGCCACGCTGAGTATGGACTATTAAACGTCGGTTGCTAATTGATTGCATGTGGGATCGTAAGCCTTCAGGAGAGAGTTGCAGATTGTCGATTGCAGATAATCGATCGCAGATTACGTGAGGGAACGTAAGCCTTCAGGAGAGAGTTGAGGTAGGAGGGTGCTGTTCCAGACAAGGTCTTGTAGATGACCATCAAGGCCTCGAATTTGATGTGGGCTGTGTCAGGAAGCCAGTGGAGGGAGATGAAGAGGGGTGTGACATGGGTTCTCTTGGGCTGGTTGAAGACAAGGTGTGCTGCAGCATTTTGAATCATCTGCAGGGGTGTGATGGAGCTGGCTGGGAGGCCCGAAAGTAGAGAGTTGCAGTAGCCCAGTTTTAAGATAACGAGCCTGGACTAGTATCTGTGTGGCCTGTTCGGTGAGGTAGGGTCGGATTTTTCTCTATGTTGAACAGGATGAATCTACAGGACCGAGCAGTTGTTGAGATGTGGTCTGTAAAGGTCAAACTGTCATCAAGAGTCACCCCAAGGTTCCTGGCCGTCCTGGTTGGTTTGAGTGTGGTTGTGCCGAGCTGTACAGTGAGGTTGTGGTTGATTGCGGGACAGGCTGGGATGACGAGAAGCTCAGATTTTGCCAGGTTGAGCTTAAGGTGGTGTTCCCTCATCCAGGCTGAGATGTCAGACAGACAAGCAGAGATGCGTGCAGAGACTGATGGATCATCAGGCTGGAAGGACAAATAGAGCTGGGTGTCATCAGCATAGCAATGATGACACAAAGCTGCTTACCTATTGCAGATTCAGTCTTCCCAGCCTGTTGCAGGTCTACAATTTTGTTTCTGGTGTCCTTTGACAGCTCTTTGGTTTTGGCCATAGTGGAGTTTTGAGTGTGACTGTATGAGGTTGTGGACAGGTGTCTTTTATACCGATAACAAGTTCAAACAGGTGCCATTATTACGGGTAACGAGTGGAGGACAGAGGAGCCTCTTAAAGGAGAAGTTACAGGTCTGTTAGAGCCAGAAATCTTGTTGGTTTGTAGGTGACCAAATACTTATTTTCCACCAGAATTTACTAATAAATTCATTACAAATCCTACAGTGTGATTTTCTGGATTATTCTTTCTCATTTTGTCTCTCATAGTTGAAGTGTACCTATGGTGAAAATTACAGGCCTCTCTCATCTTTTTAAGTGGGAGAACTTGCACAATTGGTGGCTGACTAAATACATTTTTTTTTTCCCCCACTGTATGTCAAACATGAGTACAGCTAAAAGGTCTCATTTACCAACAAACAGCACTGCATAAGACTGTTTCGTGCAACTGTGATTTCACCAATTCAGGTAGTTTTCTGCACTAAAAACCCAAGTTAAAAAAAAAAAAAAATTAAGAACGAGTTCTGCAAGTTGCGTTACAAATTTGCAAAAAATAAAAAAGGACACTGCAAAATCAAGCATTTTTGGCCACAACGATCTCAAAAAACTCTTCAAAGAAATCCTTTATGGATTCAGTTTTGCACTATTCACACAATTTATTTCGGTCTCTGTGCTGACGAAAGCGATGTGTTTGTGCGATGTGAGTGGAAATACCACAACTCGTAGCCAGATGTTTATGCAAATACAATATGCTGCCTCAGACACTCTTAGAAAAGGATGACTGCTTTGACAGTGTCATCCCCTACGCGGGAATTTATGTTTGTAAATATTTGTTTGTTAATGTAATAAATATGTCAAGCAATTACATTCATTATGTTAGCTACCATCTTTTTTGGCATAGTCAGTGTCTGGACAGCACGTTGGAGCTTTCACATGCTCACTGGGCTGGGTAATTGAATTAAGGTGTGCTAATGGATTTATTTGTCCACCCTTGACCAACATGCTCACATTTGCACAAACTACCAGGCACAGAAGAAATACCCTCAATACTAGGAAGTGTAATTAATCCAGTAGCTACATTACATTATCAGGGACTATCTTTCTGTGGTGGGCACACTTCTGATTATTATTATGGCCAAGCAGCCAGGGATACAAAGCTGCTTAATAATTGCCTTCCTCATGTCTTCTAAGTGTTGTCTATCTATCTGTTTAGGAGGGACAGCAGTTTGGTGAAAGAGGAGATCAAGGCTTTTCTGGCTAACCGGCGCATCTCTCAGGCAGTGGTGGCCCAGGTCACAGGTTAGTGGGAATGTTCATTTGCACCTTTACTTTTAACCTATTGGTCCTCCTTGGGTCCCACAATATAAAACCTTTCTGACTAGGCTAGTTTGGTGTCGCTTGCCAAGGGGAGGAACAACTAAGCTATGGATTTAGCTGCTACAGTGCCATGCAGAGTACATTATCTGTCCTTATGCTCTGCTGATATCATGTTCATGTAAACTGGAACTCGTACAGGTATTTACATACCTAGTTTTCATGCTCAACATGTTACAGTTTCAGTTTCAGCCCCTTTACTGGTTGCATTTTTTAAGAATTATTTTCCCTCACACTGACCGGTGCTGAGAACCATATTCCTCCACGCAGAAGCAAAGCACAACCAAGTGCAGTATTCTTCTTCTGTAAAATGCTTGCAGTTTTATATTTCAATAAAAGATGGTCAAAATTTGCATGGTGTACCTTTTTTAACTAACGGTAATTAAACCATTACTGAATTGTTTTATTGACATTTTTCAGCTCAATTTGGATGCCTGAATAATTTGTGTGTCTCTCTCTCTTTCTGTTTCTCAGGAATCAGTCAGAGTCGGATCTCCCACTGGCTTCTGCAGCAGGGCTCCGATCTGAGCGAGCAGAAGAAGAGAGCCTTCTATCGCTGGTACCAGCTGGAAAAGACAACTCCAGGTGTGTGTGTGTGTGTGTGTAATATGTATATTTGGTAGAGCTGATATTAGGTATCCGATACTAATAAAAATTAGTCCTCTGCTTTCTTGGTGTGAACCTAACCACAGAAACGTATTTCCTGTTCACTTGGCCTCGTTGTGATCAAAGTTGAGCAAAACGGCATCTAGTTAGATCTTTGCCACTTTATATGCACAATTTTAGTGGATGGTTTGGTTTTTAAAACATTTTTTTTAACAAAGTAAAATAAATGAGAATAAGCTGAGTGACTGCACTGGCAGTGAGATGATCATGATCTACATTTATTAATGTAAAAAGGTGGGTCAGTATTTTTGTCTAATGAACACATTTTAGAATCCATAGTTTTTACTCTTTGGAACAAGACAATTTCTGACAATGTTTGTATAAAAATACAGTGAAAAAGTATTTTCCCCATCTTGATTTCTTCTGTTTTTTAGTATATCTCACACTAAATAGTTTTAGATCTTCAAACAACATAAAACAAAAGCAACCTCTGTAAACACACTATAGTTTTTATTTATTTGTTTTTTTATTGAAGCAAAAAAACTATTCGACACCTATCACCCATGTGCCTCCTTAAACTTAAAACCTGGTTGTCCCACCTTTAGCAGCAATAACTGAAACTAAAATCTTCTGATAACTGGAGATCAGTCTTTCACTTACTTCTAGGATTAGGATTTACTCCTCTGTTTTGGATCATTGTCTTGTGCAGAATCCAGTTGCACTCGAGTTTCAACTTATAGACTGAAGACCGGACATTCTCCTTTAGGATTTTCTGGTAGAGAGCAGAATTCATGTTTCCCTCAATTATTACAAGTTGCACAGGCCCTGAAGCAGCAAAGCATCTCCACACCATCACACTTCCACCACCATGCTTGTCTGTGGGTATGATGATCTTTTTGTGGAATTCTATGTCAGTTTTATGGCAGATGTAACAGGACCCCATCTTCCAAACAGTTCTAGTTTCAACTTCAGTCCACAGAACATTCCCCCAAAAGTTTTGAGGATCCTCAAAATTTAGATGAGCCTTAATGTTCTTCTGGCTTAGCAGTGGTTTTCACCTCACCACTCTTCCATGGATGCTATTTTCCCCTAGTGCCTTTCTGATAGTGGAGTCATGAACAGTGGCCTTTATTGATGGAAGAGGTGTCTTTAGGTCCTTTGATGTTGTCCTGGGCACTTTTCCTTCTTCCTCATAATTTCTGGAATTTCTTTCAACTTTGGCATAGTGTGTTACTGGGTAAGACCTTTTAACGAACTTCATGCTGTTGAGAAAGTTCTATTTAAGTGTTGATTGGATTGAACAGGGTTTGCAGTAATCAGGCCTGGTTGTGTCTAGTCCAGCTGAACTCTATTATGAATGCAGTTTCATAGATTTGGGGAGTTTAGTTTTAAAAAATGGTCAGAAATTCACAGCTGTAAAAGGGAGTTCACACAAATAGTTTGCAAAAAGTTCTTGTATTATTATGCACATACACAATGTTATATAGACCTGTTTTGTACAAAACAGGTGTATATATATATATATATATATATATATATATATATATATATATTCGCAATATTTAATTCACTTCTGACTTTAAAAATGTTGTTACATGTTTTTAATAAGAATAATGAGGATTATTATGATCATCTTTGTTTTTTCAGGTGCTACTTTGAACATGCGTCCTGCCCCTATGACCCTGGATGAAATCGAGTGGCGTCAGACTCCACCTCCAATAAGTTCAGCCACAGGCAGCTTCCGCCTGCGCAGAGGCAGCCGCTTCACCTGGAGGAAGGAGTGTCTTGCTGTGATGGAGAGGTGAGCGTGAGGGCGAGACTGCAAACATACACCATTGACACAGAGGAGGAGTGTAGGAATATACCTGAGTGCATGAGGGTGAAAAGTGATTAGAATGAATCATTTGGCAAAAATGAGTGTGAAGTACGCATCAGTGTGGATGTTACAAATGTTCTTTGTAATTCAAAAGCATGTGAATGGCCATTTTATCATCTATACAAACGTTTCAGCTACTTCCACCTCACTAGCTGTGGGTAATTTTTTAGTGTGTACTTTGTTTATTTTCATTTTTGTTACTTCCTTGTTGAATTTTTGGCATTAAACAAGGAAACTCTGGAAACAGATCTTTATGACCCACTAGTACATTAATAATTCCGAATTTACAGAATACCCAGGAAACTGAAACCACAGAAATACAGAAGTATTAAGAGCTATTTTGTATTATAAATAGGAGCGCATGTAGGCTTTAGTGTTTTTTTTTTTTTTTTTTTTTTTTAATTTATTTCCCTTTTATACAGTGCCTTGCAAAAGGATTCGGCCCCCTTGAAC
>JAFFST010034029.1:0-23495 GCA_022414735.1 Noturus placidus
TGTATATATATATATATATATATATATATATATATATATATATATATATATGCTGTGAGTTAGAATTAAGGCGATCGTGAACATGCCAGTCGAGTATCGAGCTGGGGATTGTAGTCCATGGTGGCCATGTTTGTAGGCCGTGAAGTGTTCTGGGAAGTGGATTCCAGCATTGGTGTGACAAATGTGCCATTATTACACACCATGTTGTTGTGATCCAGCCCATCACATGAGTTTTCACCCCAGCCCAGGATATTAACAGATAGTCTTGACAAACTTACAGGCACTTTTATTGGTTGAATTTTTATTATTGTATTATTTCATCAACAATAATAATAAAAAAAAAGCATATGGCATAAGGATAATAATTTCAGATACCATCATCACCACCACACCTTTTACATTTACATTTACATTACATTTATTCATTTAGCAGACGCTTTTATCCAAAGCGACTTACAAATGAGACACACTCACACACCAATGGTAGCAGAGCTGCATGCAAGGTGCTAGCTTGTCATCGGGGGCAACTTAGGGTTCAGTGTCTTGCCCAAGGACACTTCGGCATGGGATCACCCGGGCCGGGATTCGAACCACCAACCCCACGATTAGAGGATTAGTGGACAACCCGCTCTACCGACTGAGCCACAGCCGCCCTTTTCTTATGATTTTTCTACCTGATAACTGAGACACGAAAGACGCCGGACGTTTTGGAAGACGCTAACGCACCACATTCCAGCTCCTTCACTCGTAGCAGAACTCTAAATGACGTGCTTTGAAGTCTTCACATTTACAGAGTCCACGCTTTGAAGGAACAATTACCTTATTGTTTGTTTTGACTCAGAACGAGGCCTCTCATTTCTCCTCAGCTTTTAGCGAAAAGGTTACGGTTGTTGCTCACAGGGTGGCCGTGCATGATCTCGTTTCATTTCTTCTACACCACTTCATAGAGGGGTTTTTTTTTTTAAATATCTCGTCGAAGATTAATAGCTGCAATCCTCATTCATCTCACCTCACAAGAGTGCAGACATGCAGATGGACAAAAACATCCTAATTTAATTTCTGAATCTGAAATCGTATTTATATCTGATTCATCCGTCAATCTCCATCCGGTAGCTCGATGCCCTCTGCGATGACTCACGGCTCGGCTTCAGACTAGCATGCTAACACAAGCGAAAAACACTGGTAACGTAGCTCGATTCAATTGTGCAAGCAGCTCAAATCTGGTTACACAAATGAAAACTTATCACCCTCAGCCAAATCCCCCTCGAGGCATTCACATAATGACATTTTATCTGTACAACCACCACTGTTTGTGATGAATAGCTACGGCAGAAAATGAGGTTAAATGTTAACGCTAACACACTTAGAAAGCAGGTCATGCTAGGTGCGGTTTCTTCAGAGAACATGAACAGCTATACCCCCACCATCTACTTTATTAGGTTCATCTCCTCAGCCAATCATATGGCCTCAGAGCAATACAAAAAAAACTCCAAGAACAAGAGTCTGAGGCTATCATGGGCACAGACTCACTCAAACTGGACAGACTGGAAAAAGATCTCAGATAGACTCAGACTCCTGTTCTTGACTGACAGGGGTGGAACCCGGTGTGGTCTTCTGCTCTTGGAGGACATCCACCTTAAGTTTTGACGTGTTGTGCATCCTGAGATGCTTTTCTGCTCACCACGGTTGTACATTTGTTCTTATTTGAGTTACTATAGACTTCCTGTCAGCTTAGACCAGTCTGGTCATTCTCCTCTGATCATATCTCTCTCATCAACGAGGTGTTTCACACACACACACACACACACACACACACACACACACACACACACACACACACACCACTCTGTGAACTCTAGAGACTGTTGTAGCCTCTGTACTCCTTGCAGACTATAAAATGTACCATGTACGTATGCATCATTTCTGCGTTTTATCCAAACGTTTGCCATTTGTAGTGATAATTTGCTAAAGCAGGAAATAAACACCAACATGCTAGCATACTTAGCAAGTTCAGTCCTTCTAACAGCTATTACAGAAAATAAACATGATCCTGAATATGAACATTTTAAGAGGTGTAATATTTTCTGGTTAGCATAGAAAATGCGATGAAATTGTTACACTATTTAGCAAATGATCATTAGATATTAATTGCGAATGCAGGAAATTAAATACGGTGCAAAATATTCGCTTACTCTGCAAATTAGGTCCTGCTAACTGATAGCAGCAGTGTAAATATGAACAGCTGAAAGTATGTTTTTTGTAAGTAGAGCTTGTGTTTAGATGCAAGCATGCAAGGTCATTCTTAGCACAGTTAGCAAAGAGGTCTCGCTAACTAAATTTGCCCATGTGTACATAGTTTTACATAATATGAGCATATTAGCATACTTTGCTAACTGCTTTTTTTGAAAGGATGTTTTTAAAATGAAGAAATGTCCTACGTGAGGCTAAGCTGCATAGCAAAAAGTCTTGCTAGGTGCTGTAGAGTAAAATATGAATATCGAGACGTATATATTTTTTCGTAATTAGGTCGCATCTGAACAGAATGACTTGCATATACGCTGTATGTAAGGTTTCTATATTTGTGTGTTGTAGAATGCTACACGGTGAACGGCGAGGACTACCGAGGTCGTCAGAACCAGACGAGTGTACACGGAGGGAAGCCGTGTCTTTTTTGGAACGAAACCTTCCAGCATCCGTACAACACGCTGAAATATCCGAGTGGAGAAGGAGGACTGGGAGCTCACAACTTCTGCAGGTCAGTGTTACATCTGCCTGCTGGAAAAAAAAAAACACAATAGAAACCACCATAGAATTTGTAATGGTTTTAATGGGTATAATGAGTTGTATTGGTTTTAATGGAAACTGTAATGGTCCATCTACTGGTAATTTGTTGCATTCCAATGGTGGCATGTTATGTCTTGTGGATACCATTAGGGACCAGTAGTGGTAATGATTGTAATGGTTAGGTGATGGTCTGTAATGGTATTTGTAGTGGAAACCATTAGAATTTCTGTTATGGTTTCTGTTGTTTTTATCAGCAGGGCTGTTACTGCGGCTCCGCCACACACTGTTCCGGTTAATTCTCTCCAGATTCAGTGATTTATTTCTTTATTTCTATTTAATTCAATCTTGGGAAATCTCTCTCTTTCTGTCTTTTCATTCTTTTCATTCTGTCTCTCCATCTTTCTGTCCGTCTTTCACTGTCAGTTATTCTTGCATCAGTTTCTTTCCACTTGTCCTCTCTTTCTCTCTCTCTCTTTGCCTATCATGCCATCTCTCCGTTTTTCTTTCACCTTCTTGTCCTCTGTCTCTAATTTATTTGATTTTTCACTCCATCGATCTGTTTTTCTCTCCTCCACTTTCTCACTCACTCATTTCGTCGCCACGTTCTAGTGCTTCTGTTGTTTTCTTTTGCTAGATCTTGTCTCTCTCGCGCTCTGTCTCTCCGATTTTCCTGTTTTTCTTGTTTTCATTCATGCCATCTGTCTGTCTTTTCATTTACAATTCCTCATGTGTTTCTCTCTAACGCCTTGACTTTTTCAGTTTTTATTGCCCTTGTTCAACATCTGTGTCTTTCACCATTCTTTCACTCTCTTTCTCGTCCTAATTCTTTCTCTGTGTCTATCTTGATGACTGTCTCTGTTTCTGTCTCTCCTCCACTCTTTCTGTATATCTGTCTTTCAGCTTTTCTCTCTCCTTTTTTGTCTCTTGGATGTATGTCTGTCTTTCTATTTCTCTCTCTGTCTGATAGTCTTTCACTCCTTCTGTCCTATCTATTTCTCTCCAAGTCTCACTCTTTCTGTCTCGTGCTTTCTCATCTCTGGTTTTCTTTTCTGTCTTTCATGTCTCTTCTTCTTTCCTTCTTTTTCTTGTTCTACTGCTTCTTACTATTTTCTTCTTGTTCTATTTTTCTTCTTTTCTTCTTCTTCTACTTCCTTTTCTTTTTTCTCCTTTTTCTACTTATTTTTTTCTTCCTTTTTCTTTTCTTCTTCTTCTTTTCTTCTTCGTCTATTTCATCTTTTTTGTCTTCTTCTTCTACTGACTATTATCTTTTTCTCCTTCTTCTTCTTTTTCTTCCTTGCTTCCTCTAATTCATTCCGTCTCTATGTTTCATGCTCTCACTCGCTTTTGCTCTCCCCTCTTTCTCTCATTTTAACAGTCTCCTTCTTTCTCATTCCTTCTGTCTCTCATTCTTTTCTTTTTTTCCCCATTTTTTCCCTCTAACTCTCTAACTCATCATTTAGTTTAGTCATCATTTCCCTTTTTTTGTCTTGTTTTTTTGCTTTATGTCTCTCTACACAGCAATCTTTCTTGGTCAGTCCCTCACTCTTTTTGTTTGTCTCTTCCTCATGTTCTGTTTATCCCTCACTTCTGTATATACCCCCCCCCTTTTGTCTATTTCCATGTCTCTCTCTCTCTCTGAATGCTGTAATGTGTGTGTGTGTGTGTGTGTGTGTGTGTGTGTGTGTGTGTGTGTGTGTGTGTGTGTGTGTATTGACTCTGTGTCAAAACAAACTTAAGGAGACCTCTGGCTCTGTGTGGTCGCGCTAGGACCATTTTGTTCAATCTGAGAATCTCTCTGGAAGGTTCAGTCTCACCAACACACACACACACACACACACACACACACACACACACACACACACACACACAGAGGTGATGCAGGTGATAAACAGAATACAAAGTAAGCAGGTCTGTGAGAGAGTATATAAAGTGCACAGAGAGGTCAAAGTGTCCGTAGAGAACTAGCTTTAACGTCACAGCAGTACCTCTGACACTGGAGACTCCTTCCATAAACGTTAAAAAAGAAAAACCCAGAAATCTTATTTCAGAAAACTTCGCCATATCAACGATTACACACATTTTTGTTATTTAAAGAAAATCGTTATATATGGAGTGTCCGCCGTACGAGTCCTTGTGGAAGTTGTTACTATAGAAACGCTAACGTATTAGAATGAGTGCGTTAATGCAGTATTAACATGTGATTTGCAGCTGCGCTACTGTCAGAGCTGATGTTCTAGAAAATTCATCAATCAGTGGAATTATTATTATTATAATTATTGTTATTATTGTTTATGAACGATTCATACTAAAACATGTACTTAACAGCAGAATAATGCAAAACTTCTCGTTGTAAGGTGACACGTAAAGATGGCCGAAAGCCCTAGTGAATGTTTCAACGGGTTTTTTTTAACGATCAAAGGTAAAGCGCTTTTACTTGTAGTTTTGGACGGAGGAAAACACGGCCGATCGAGCGATTTCGATTTTGTTATCTGCAAACGTGTGAAAGCGAGCGCTGTGAGCAAAGCGACAGCATGAGTCCGAGTTCTGAGGAACATCCAGTAACGAGTTACAGATCGTAAATGTAAAGCAGCGATAAAGGTTTATTTGACACGTGAAAAGAGACGTATTTATCAGTCGTCCTGTTCGAGTCTGTAGAGATTAGTGTGTCCGCCACTCTTGTTTAACTGACTCAGCTCATCCGCTCATTAACACAGGAATTAAAGTGCAGAAGCATCTTACACCAAATCTATAAATGAATGCGTCCACAAACGATGTTTAGCTCAGCGATTTCATTTTAAACCCTCGAATTAAACCCACCGTGTCCTGGTGTTATAGGAAAATATCCATCCATCCATCTTCAACCGCTTACTCCTTTTCAGGGTCACGGGGGAACCTGGAGCCTATCCCAGGGAGCATCGGGCACAAGGCGGGGTACACCCTGGACAGGGTGCCAGTCCATCGCAGATAGGAAAATATAATTAATATTATTATAGTTATTATATAAAAAAAATATTGTCTCGCGCTGAGGTGGGAGTGTAAATCCGAGACAGAGGAAATGTCACGGACACTAGCGTTACATTTCTACTTTAAAAAATGGTTATTTCAGCTTGTTGTTAAAATTAGATAAATTGATGGTTAAAATGATATTTAAAAAAAAAATAGAATCACAAAGCTTCATGCTGGAACAATCTTTTGGCATTGTACTAGCTTTTATTTAAAAACTTTACGCAGGTCATTTGAACCTAAACAGAAGTAAGTGTTTTTTTTTTAAGCGCACAACTTTACGCACAACTTTTGCTATTTAGGGGTTTGTTTTTCCTGCTTTATTTATGAATCCCCCAGGTGCTGGAGTTTTAAAGGTTTATCATAAACCTTTAAGAGTTAGAAAGTGGCTGTTAAATAAAAAAGCTTTTTGAATGTAGTCCAGAACGGCTGGTTCAGATACAGCGCTGAAACACGTTAGCCAGAGATGCTAGATTCTTAAAGCTTGTAAACCTTCTAGTGTGATGCTAGATTCTTAAAGCTTGTAAACCTTCTAGTGTGATGCTAGATTCTTAAAGCTTGTAAACCTTCTAGGGTTATTGTTTTATTTTTAGTCTCCTCGCCGAAAAATATCGCTTGGTGAAGTTTAAACATGCAGCTTTTGATGAAGGTGAAATCAGGCACACGGCAGTAATCAGGTTTACTATATGGGGGGGGGGGCACAAATGAAGCGTTCTGATGTCAGAAAATCACGAGGTGAAAGATGATGCCACGCCCACTGGCCGGCCAGCGTTTAAATAAAGATGCTTTATATAAAATGCTGGCTGGCCAGTGGGCGTGGCATCATCTTTCACCTCGTGATTTTCTGACATCAGAACACTTAATTTGTGGAGCATAACGGAATAATATGCATTTCCAACACATTCATTGGCAATCGTTATGGGATTGTTGCTACAGTATGGTACCATCTCGGAAGGCATTATCTTGCTCCATTCCTGGTGCTTTTATTGATAATTTCCACACACCGTAGCATATTAAAACGTATTTTCTATTTAAAACCCATATGGAAAAGCCATATATTTCAAAATATGTGGAAATTGGTCTTTAAAAAAAAAAAGAAAACATGTATACATATACATAAACATGTATATTTGAGATTATATTGGTTATGATTGTGAATCAGTCTTCTTCATCGTAAATATATATTTTAATATACGTGAAAAGAATGACAATATTTTCACAATCCTAACCAAATATATTATTTATATCGCAATAGATTCAAAATGGTTTTAAATTTTTTAAAAAAGGTTCAAGTTCTAATATTTCAATATTTTCTAAACATAGATTTGTTTATATTTTGCTTTTCATAAGAGAAAGTTTTTACAACACGTATATACAGTGTGTGGAGGTTTGGAGTAAAAGCAATAAGAACGTAGCATGCTCATACCATTGTTGTTACCATAGCAACAGTCGTATTACATAACGATAGCAGACCTGCAGTGCATGTTCCTCATTTTTGTTTAATGGGGGAATACAGATAGTTAAACAGAGAAAAATAATAAACAAGGGTGGGGAAACATCATCAACATCGTCACAAAAGCAATGTCAGGACACTTTTATCATGAGATGTTGTAATCATTTTTATCGCATTTTAAAGTGCACCTATTATGGTTTTTCAAATATTACCTTTCATATATAGTGTGTTATATACGTAGCTGTTTGTGAATGTAAAAAGTCTGCAAAGTTTAAAAAGAAGGAACCGATTCTGAACAGCTGAATCGAGTCGTTAGTGAATCCAGACTCACTTCCTGTACTAACCTACGTTGTTTTGTAACAAAAAAACCCGCCTCTGGTCTTCATCGGCTGCTCTCTGACAGTGGTAGACCAATCATGACAGACTGGAACATCTGACCAATCAGAGCAGAGTATGCTCTCTGAAAGGAGGAGTTAAGAATGAGTCATTTAGAACGGATCACTCAATGAGTCATTTGTGACACTATGGAGAAAAGGTAATGCTGCAGTTTAAATGATGAGCACGTTAAAGTGTTTTTGACTTCGGATGCATGTAAATCCATCGTATGAGACTTTTAAAACAAAATTAGGCACGTTTCAAAACCATAATAGGTGTGCTTCAATGAATTTATTTATCTTTTAAAAACAAAATGTGTCTGAGTAGAAGCCGTTTGTTTGATGAAATATTTTGTACTGAATCCTTCAAATTTGTTCTTTTTTTTATTTACAGTTATATTTCTACACAATTTTTCAGGTTGAAATCATTTTTTAGATTTTTCCAAGTTTTTCCACACTACTGTTACACTGAGAGTTTGTTTACACTACTGTTATACAGAGAGTTTGTGTATTGTGATACATCATAGTATGTCATAGCAATGTCTTCCTGCCTTATATACAGTGATAAATATTGTGATGTGATATTTATTATCGTATCATCCACTCCTAACCTAAAGCACATTTAAATTTGCTTACTCACTATTATGAAACTGGTCATTTTTGACTGTAGTTCTGACAACTTGTCCTACTTTATTCTTTAATAGCATATGTTAATAGCCTAAACACACACACACACACACACACACACACACACACGTTAATACTAAACACTCTGAGGAATAAATAAGATTTTAAGACACATTAATTATCAAAAACATAAATACTAACCAAAGATCTGTTTAAAACCTGAAACTTTGACGCGTGCACAGAAAGCATCACCGATAGCCAATCAGAATCTAGAATTTTCCACGGCTGTGGTCTAAGCTGAGACATTATGCATACTGTATTTATTATGTTTTTGAAGTTTTGTCCTGAGCAAAGATGATGAACATGTTCAAACACTCTCCAAACACGAAACATCCAAGGTTTGTCACATTTCATAATTCTGGCCAATCAGATCAGAGAACTGAACTGCACTGTTGTTTAATAAACATTGAACAATTACAAACTGTTGACATGTTTGGAACAAGTTGATGACAGTTACATGACACTCTGTAAATGGTTTGCTGACTGTACTTTTTTTTTTTTTGCGGTATCCATATAATCGTAATATACTTACACACACACACACGCACAAACATATATTCAAGGTATGAACACACACTTTATTTACTCTTTCCCAACCACAGCAGCTCAGATCCGGGTGTGATAACCTGTTGTCGTCTTCGTTCCTTCGTGTCTATATCACTCAGTCGTGTCACCTTTACGCCACACCTTTACACCGTTACACGACTCTCCATTTATATACGTTTGAAGTAGAGGGCAGAAGTTGAGGGCCTTTAACCCTTCCAGCATTTTTACTGCGCTTACGGTTACACACATGAAAGCATTCGAAACTCTTCACTTGCTCACTGCAGGCTTGAACTTATCACACACACACGCAGACACACACGCACACACACACGCACACTAACTGGAGGCTGAGCCTTAGTGATCAAAGCCTGTCAGGGTCTCAGGTAGGGGATGGCGGCCTCTGTGTTGTCGTTGGTTTGTATTGTTTTTGCCCTCAGGCCGGTGATTAGAGGGCAAGAGCAGGAAGATGATCATCATCTGACCCTCACTGTACTGATATGAAGGCATAAAAAGACGTACTGAAGTGTTGTGATGATACAATCAACTGAAATTGTTCGTCCGGTCTTTTGTAGCAATGTTTGTTGGTACAGTAAACGAGAGCTTTTAGTAAGTAAGTAAATTTTATTTTTATAGCACATTTAAACATAGAAAGACAATAGAAAACAGATTAAAACCATATAAAGACATACAATAGACAATAGTACAAATCTGATTAAAACGCCCGGGAGAAGAGATACGCTTTCAGCCTCTTTTTAATATTGATCATTGAGGGTGCGAGACACACGAGGGGCGGAGACTGAAAAAGATTCTATCCCTCATAGTTTTTAAACGGTATCGATGGACATACAGAAGAAACCTTTAAGAAGATCTTAAAAATCTGCTAGATGAATGTAGTGGAAGAAGATCTTTCAAATAAGAAGGAGCTTGATCATTAAGAGCTTTAAAGACAAACAACAGAATCTTAAACTGGATCCAAAAATGCGAACATTGAGGTGACATGATCATATTTCTTAGCCCTGGTCAACAGCCTTGCAGCTGCATTCGTTTTAGCTTTACTCGATGTCCGACGCACGCGGATCGAAGAGGGCTTTGGCTGTCTCAGCCTGAGTCTGCACAACATCTGCGGTACTTTTGAAAAATCGAAAGCTCCTCCGAATATAGTGGAATTTGCGTTCATTTCTGTTGTAAGAAAAATGTTTATTTAACATTTATGGAAGGAGTCTCCAGTGCCAATGCTGTGTAACATTCAGAGGTGAGGTGGACACTTTGCGGTTTCTGTTCATTCCGTTAAATGAATCTTATTCCCTAAAAGGATTGTAATGCAGCGATAACATCATCTACCATGATAATTACACTGGTCGATAAATGATAATTAAAGGTCGAACAGTTCAAGGGGGCCGAATACTTTCGCAAGGCACTGTATTTAGGAAAACATATCACGATACATAACTATAACAACACTCAAATGCGGATACCATGATGAAGTAAAAGCTGCCATGTTGGTTTGGGTGATTATCATGGTGTGTGTGTGTGTGTGTGTGTGTGTGTGTGTGTGTGTGATGTTCCGTGAATGTTCAGCTTGCTTGCCCCAGGGTCCGATGTGCTCGAACAGGTGTGCATGTGGGAATACGTCATTCAAAATAGCATGCAAAGCAGTAATTGTGCTTCACATAGTCAAAATGAAAGTCAAATGAGACTGCGCTTAAAAAGAAAATACGGCTTTTACTAAAAAAAAAAACGTTCCTGTAGAAACATCATTTTAACAACAAGAAGTGCGAAACGAAACAGGAAATAAAAACAAAAATGAAAAGCCAGTCTGTGACTGGAGGTTCGATTTCCTCCCAGAACAAACAAAAAAAAGCAGCCAGTGAGGAGATAAAGAGCCGTGGCCTCTCTGAAAGCTCCTTTCTGTAGCGAGGAGAATCTGGGAAGTGGGTTTTTTTGATTGGGGAATAAAAGAGACGGAGACACCCTTCAGGATTCCCCTCACAATGGCTGAAACCAGATCAGCATCGCCTCGGGCTTGAGGATCTCCCATTGTGTGTGCTGAAAGGTGCAGAGAACTCGTAATTACGCTTTTATCCTGCGAGCGCTCGGCTCCGGTTCTCTAATGGTCCATTTAAAACATCAGAGTTTTACTACACAAACCAGCTCATTTTCTCAGCTCATTTACACTCTAAGAGCTTACACCTATATCGCCACGGAAACACACAACTTTAACATGATAGTAATATGATATATATCTGTCTGTCTCTCAGCCTATCTATCTGTCTGTCTCTCAATCTGTTTGTATGTCTCTCAGTCTGTCTATATATCTGTGTGTCTATCTATCTATCTATCTATCTATCTATCTATCTATCTATCTATCTGTCTGTCTGTCTGTCTGTGTGACTATCTACTTATCTATCTATCTATCTATCTATCTATCTATCTATCTATCTATCTATCTATCTTTCTGTCTGTCTATTTGACTATCTGTCTGTCTGTCTGTCTATCTATCTGTCTGTGTGTCTATCTATCTATCCATCTGTCTGTCTGTCTATCTGTTTGTGTGTCTGGTTGTCTCTCAGTCTCTATCTATCTATCTATCTATCTATCTATCTATCTATCTATCTATCTATCTATCTATCTATATGTCTGTGTCTATCTAGCTATCTGTCTGTCTGTCTGTCTGTCTGTCTGTCTGTCTGTGTGTCTGGTTGTCTCTCAGTCTCTATCTATCTATCTATCTATCTATCTATCTGTCTGTCTGTCTGTCTGTCTATCTGTCTGTGTGTCTGGTTGTCTCTCAGTCTCTATCTATCTATCTATCTATCTATCTATCTATCTATCTATCTATCTATCTGTCTGTGTGTCTATCTATCTATCTATCTATCTATCTATCTATCTATCTATCTATCTATCTATCTGTCTGTCTATCTATCTGTCTGTCTGTCTGTCTGTCTGTCTGTCTGTCTGTCTGTGTGTCTGGTTGTCTCTCAGTCTCTATCTATCTATCTATCTATCTATCTGTCTGTCTGTCTGTCTGTCTGTCTGTGTGTCTGTGTGTCTATCTATCTATCTATCTATCTATCTATCTATCTATCTATCTATCTATCTATCTATCTATCTATCTATCTATCTATCTATCTACTCTGTCTGCCTTTTTTGTCTGTCTATAGAATTGTCTATTCTATATGTGTGACTGTGGGGTTTGAATGATTGGCACCAAATGAAGATGCTTTCATTTCTAAGATGAAGTTGATGATCTCTCTCTCTCTCTCTCTCTCAGGAACCCAGATGGAGATGTTCAGCCATGGTGCTACATTGCAGACCAAGAAGATGGGACGTACTGGAGGTTCTGT
Source organism: Noturus placidus (assembly GCA_022414735.1). NCBI lineage: Eukaryota > Metazoa > Chordata > Actinopteri > Siluriformes > Ictaluridae > Noturus > Noturus placidus. The sequence goes on from JAFFST010034029.1 coordinate 12,192, forward strand.
GAGATTCCAAGCTGTCAGAGTGAGTGTGAGGGCAGAGGGAGGGGAAGAGTGCGCTGATGGAGTGATTATGACCAGAAAAATGCCTCTAATTGCCCCATCAATCACAAATAAGTTACGACACGTCAGCAAACTGACTGATGCACTGTGCTCTCCACCCAAGGCCTGTGTGTGTGTGTGTGTGTGTGTGTGTGTGTGTGTGTGTATGTGTGTGTGTGTATGTGTTCATGTGCATGGGCGTTACACCAACACAAAAGTATGTTCAAGCATTAGTGAGTATGTGAGTTTAAACATTTACCCATCAATCAACGAGACTGTGTTGCAGCAATGGTTGATGACAAGGTGTGTGTGTGTGTGTGTGTGTGTGTGTGTGTGTGTGTGTGTGTGTGTGTGTGTGTGTGTGTGAGTATACCGTATGTGTGCGTAGATAGATGCAGTTGGGACTTGTGCCTTTCAGTCTCAGTGAAGAAGGTGTGGCCTCTCTACTTGTCAGTCTCAGTAAAGGAGGTGTGGCCTCTCTATTTGTCAGTCCCACTGAAGGAGGTGTGGCCTCGCTACTTGTCAGTCTCAGTGAAGGAGATGTGGCCTCTCTACTTATCAGTCTCAGTGAAGGAGGTGTGGCCTCTCTAGTTGTCAGTCTCAATGAAGGAGGTGTGGCCTCTCTAAATGTCAGTTCCAGTAAAGGAGAATAGACACATTGTTTGATAAACACAACTCTAAGCCTTTGTTGTAAATATTAATCTTAATATTACGTTGATGCAGAAACAATAGTAAAAATGGCAGCACCTGCTTGAAGTTAAAAGCAGAATGCTATGTTGAGGACGGTGCAGTAATCTCTCTGTACAGACGCTGTGCAGCTATAAAACGCAGCTGCAGGGCTGTTTTTCTTTTTTTTCTGCACTTATTATACAGCTTTTCGTTTTTACGAGCGCCAAGTGTGTGTGAGATTCAATATTAATGTGACGGCTCGATGCTCTGCATCACATCATCCATTACAAAAGCAAACGCGCTCCCTTTTATGATTTTACATCACGTTCCGAAAATACTTTTCACCTCAAATGACGTAGCATGGCTCTTATTGCCCAGCTCTCTTTTATAACATTGTTTTCACACATTTGTAATATATATATATATATATATATATATATATATATATATATCTATTTCAGTGTGTCCAGCCGTGACATAGTTTGAATGAGAGGGTGTGTGGGTGTTGAGTCTGTTCCAGTCTCCAGTGGCTTCACTCCGAAACACACACGCACACACACACACACATACACACACACACACACATACACACACACAGAAAACTTCAATCATTTTATTTTTATTTAACAATACAAAATGTACTCAACAATGCGAAAATATATAAAACAATAGGTAATGAAATTGTTACTTTTATCAGCTAATTGTTACTAATAGTAACCAATAGTGATGAAATCCAGTGGTATACCTAGTTATTTTTAACTTATTTTTAAATCTAGACATTGTTTCTACTGTAGTTTTTTTTACACTTTAAAATAATATCAATGGAAAACATCTTGAAAGTTGACAAATGTACAGTATGTAATATTTCTCATTTTGAGATTATGATCAACTATCAAGGCTATTTCTAGACATTGTATTAAGCAGAATTTCTGGCCATTATTGACATATCTTGACATATAAATAAGCTTAATAATCTTATATTTGTTTTATACTAATATCATAGTGAGGAAAATTTGATATATTTTTCTCCCCCTAAGTTTTTTCAAATTTGTCAAATTTGTCCCATTTCAGTGATTCTATTACACCATCTTATTTATTTATTATTTAATCACCTATTAGCACATCTTCCTTAGCTCTACACCACTTTTAGAGCTCACATAAAAAAAAAAACAAATTGAGTGTAAGAGCAGGTGAAAGCCCGACTCGGGTATGTTTTTAGCCTCACACTGCACATTTAGGCCGTGCATTGTCTCGCCTGCAGTCACCCATGGTCCTATAGGCATGACTGAGTTTCGTCTGGTTTCCGTTAATATGTGTGTTTGTCCCAGTTTTGACTCCCCACCCCCTGCTCTTGGGCATCGCCTGTATCAAATCCACACACTCCCTGTTTTAGACAAAGTATTATGGGATGGATCTCAGATGGCTCCATACAATACAAGTGATAAAAGCAGGCAATTTGTTGGACTTCTCTACTCGAGGCGAGTGTAGTTCTACTTAAAAGAAAACAGAAAAGCAGTCGAGTGCCAGAGTTTGTGCTTTCTGACCTGCAGCTGTTTTTGTTTCTAATAGAGGAAGAACCCACGGTTCTGCTGTAAACGTTTTTGCTCTACGGTTTGTGCGTTGTTTAATCACCTTTGTTGTCATTAGGTTTACGTCAGGTAACTAGGCTCAGGTGTGGCATGTGAACACATTCCTTTTTACCACTATCACGTTAAGATTTTACTCATAAATTAACCCCTTGTATACTCTTAGATAAAAAGCACAGCTAGGTATGTAAACTCGGAGAGTTATGGAGTAGGTCGATATGTAAAGAATAAAACATACGAGGTGCGCTGTGACTGGAAAATAATCAACCAGGTGTCTAAGCAGAGTTAGCAAAAATCCTGAAGTGTTTTATTCCTCTTACACCACGGCAACATTCCATCCATTACTATTTAAATTTTTTTATTATTATTATTCATTAAAAATAGCATGTTGTATTAATAAATAAATAAATAAATAAATACACATTGAGCAATATTTAGACTTTCCTATAAAAAAAAGTTATAAAACTTTCATCTTTATCTTTGATTAAAACAAAGTGCTGACACTGGAGACTCCTTCCATGTCACCATATCAGTCACACCAATTAACCACTTTTTTAATCCATTTATTCACATCTTCACCATACAAATCCATTGTAAGTTGTTACTATGGAAACCATAACATATTAGCACGAGCGCATTAATATAAACCTGTGATTTGGAGCTGCGCAACGGTCGGAGCCGATGTTATAGAAAATGACTCAACACCTTGCACGTCATCTTAAAGGGTACAGTGAGATGGAGGTCGGGGTAAACCACCTTGCTAGCTTGTTAAATTATTTACACATCAATTTAAAAATTAATTCTTTTCCGTTGCTTGACCTTTTTAATATATATATATATACTAATCAATGTATAATAAATTATAATCCATAATTGAGTTATGATTATTTGTGAATGATTTAAATGTTTAGAATTTTAGTCACTGACTTTTCAATCGATGCATTGCTCCAGAATTTTTCCGATCCTTACACTCGTACTACCCAGCTAGTACGTATTACTTATTTGTAAGAACCTGCGAATTAATGCAGGTAAATGACCACATGTTTGATAGCTAGCTTTTGGATTAGTGCTAGACAACAACATGTTTGTCTGAAACTGTTTCTGTAGTGTTTGTTTTCAAATCTGGGGACGACGCATACACTTATATACACACACACTATATCACTCACACACACTTTGGGGGGATTTTTGGCCAGACAACAGCGAGATTACCATCTCATTCATACACACACACACACACACACACAAACACACACAAACACACACTCTCACCATAGAACACAAACTGACACGTACACTCTATCTTTCAAACAAACACTGACTCTCTCGTTCTCAAGTACACACACGTCCACACAGAAAAACACACACTTTCATTCTCAAAAAACACACACATCTCAAACACACACACTTTCTCTCTCTCTCTCTCTCTTTCTCTCTCTCTCTCTCTCTCTCTCTTTCTCTCTGTCACACACACACACCCTCTCTCCCTCATTATAGTCAGTGAGAGGTATTTGGGCAGGCAACCACAGGAGGCAGCCACACTCATTGTGTTGTAATGTAATGCCTCAGAGGGTAAACAGATGGAGTACGCTGATGTTAAAGACACACGTGAATGTCGGGTTGAATTAACATTCTTTTACGCAGCACATACATCAAACTCCAACATTCACCTTCAAACACCAACGTTCACCTTCAAACACCAACGTTCACCGTCAAACTCGAACGTTCACCGTCAAACACCAACGTTCACCGTCAAACACCAACGTTCACCGTCAAACACCAACGTTCACCGTCAAACACCAACATTCTCCGTCAAACACCAACATTCTCCGTCAAACACTAACACTCACCATCAACCACTAACACACACCAACACTCATCATCAAACTCGAACGTTCACCACCAAACTCGAACGTTCACCTTCAAACACCAACGTTCACCGTCAAACACCAACGTTCACCGTCAAACACCAACGTTCACCTTCAAACACCAACACTCACCGTCAAACACCAACACTCACCGTCAAACACCAACACTCACCGTCAAACACCAACATTCTCCGTCAAACACCAACACTCACCGTCAAACACCAACACTCACCGTCAAACACCGACACTCACCGTCAAACACCGACACTCACCGTCAAACACCGACATTCACCGTCAAACACCAACATTCACCGTCAAACACCAACATTCACCATCAAACACCAACATTCACCGTCAAACACCAACATTCACCGTCAAACACCAACATTCTCCATCAAGCCCCAACATTCACCATACTAACACAACACACTGTCATTAACACTAAATCACACCAGCATGTATTCACCATCAAGCCCCAGCATTCATGGATCAATGATTTTATGCATTTATAAATCAGACGTTCCTTTATGTCAGCGTGTCGCTTGGAATTAGAACGAAGTGATTAATGATGTATCCCTCACAGCAGCTCAGAAATTAAACATCTGTGCTAGTGTCCCACAAGGTTCTGAGTTCTAATACCAGCAGTGTCACAGGTTCACTGATTTCCTGTTAACCCTAGACTCATCAGCTTTGTGCTCAGAATGGATTTTTGCTTCCTCACTGCTGTATATCGCTTGACTTACACAAATGTTCACAAATAACTAAAGTAGCCTGTTAAGTTCCCACTCACTACCTAGCCTTAAAAAAATGACCGTTCTCCGGCAAAAATAAGCAGCGAGGAGAGAATCCGGTGCGGCTTCCGGTGTGTCGATGTATGTACTTGTGTTAAGAAAATCCCGTTTTATTGTTCAATCTGGAGCAGCGGTTGCGTTCCTTTCAGGCCTGGCGACGCTCTTTTCACGTTCTTCATCCTCTCCTCAGAGGACAGCCGTAACTCATAATCCTCTCCTCTGTAAAGCCGAACCCTTCTCTCTTTCCTCTCCTCTGTTGTTCCGAATCCGAGCTCCGAACTCCCTTCTAATTTTTCCATTTGGGTTTTGCATACCTCCTCAGCCTTTAATTAAGGAGTCGTGTTGCTCCCCGAGGTGAAGCTATTCATCTCTGCAAACTCAATCATGTCGCGACACAGCCTCAGTCACTCACACGGCACATGCTTGCGGCTTTCCCCAAGCCAGAACACACACACACACACATGCACGTGAACACCCAGTGGAAGTTCTCTCAGAACTCGGCGTTCCCCGACTCGATATTTATTTCTACATCCTTTTAATTCAAAAAACTTCTCTCTCTGGTTCACATTTCAGTGTCATATCCGTTCTAAATCGTAAACAGCTTAACCCCTAGCACTGAAATAAAACAAATATGGATCCGGTCAGAAGCGGTCCACTAGAACCCAGAGTCCCCAGTCTGAGCTCTTCTGGACCAAATTACAGCCGATTCATATTTTCGTGGTGTTTTATATTGCGGTAAATCCTTCTCAGAAAGAACTAATTAATGTCTATGTGAAGCGCCGCCAGCTGTCGTAACTTTAAAAAAGCGAAACACATGTAAACTGGTGCTGGTTAAAGCGTGCACGCGGAAAAGCGCCTTTAACTAAAAGAACAACCAAATGGATTTAATGAAAGGCGACGTGCTTTCTGAAATCGGTTCATTTCAGAGAAGAGCGATGGAGAAAGAAGAGAAACTCGAAGGATGGAGCGAGTGAACGAGCGAGTGATAAATGGGGGGTTATTGACAGGACTGAGGGAGAGGTTGAATGAGAGAGAAAGCGAGGGTTAGCGCAGAAGTGAATAATGGGGCGAAGAAGTGAGTGAGGAAATGGAGAAGTGTGTGGAAGCGAATGAAGAAAGTTAATGTAGGAGCAAGGGTATGAGATAAATAGAGAATGTGTGTGTGTGAATGGATTAGTGATTTGGTTAGTCAGAGAGTAAGCTGATGAGTGAGTGAATCATTGTGTGAGTGCATGAATCAGTGAGTTAGTGAGTGAGTGAAGGAATCGATGAGTCAAGCAGTGATTGAATCGGTGAGTCAGTGAGTGAGTGAAATAATTAGTGAGTCAGTAAGTGAGTGAAGGAATTGGTGAGTCAAGCATTGAGTGAATCAGTGAGTCAGTCAGTGAGTGAGTCGATTAGTGAGTCAGTCATTGAGTGAGTGAATCAGTCTGTCAGTGGCTGAAAGAATCAAACAGTGAGTGAGTCATTGAATCAAACAGTGAGTGAGTCATTGAATCAATAAGTGAGGGAGTGACTAAGTGAGTAAGTTGGTGAGTGAGGGAATAAGTGAGTCCATTATTGAGTGAGGGAATAAGTGATCCGGTGCATCAGAGAATGAATCAGTGAGTCAGGCAATGAATCAGTTGCTCAGTAGGTTATTGAATTATTAAGTTAGTGAGTCAGTCAGTCATTGAGCAATTCAGTGAATGAGTAATTGATTTAGTCAGTGAGTGCCTGAATAAATGTGTGTGATTTCACTGTGATAATATTATGTACAAATCATTTTAATTGTTTTGGCAGAACATTGTGGTCTGAACACTGCTTTTCTTTCTATTTTTGCGGGAAATACACACACACACGCACACACACGCACACACACACACACACACACACACACACACACACACACACACACACAGAAACTTGTATAATTAAACAAGAATGACACACACTTGCTTTTTTATCACAAGATATTTTCCATTTTTTAATACCTTTCTCTATTTGTGTGTGTGTGTGTGTGTGTGTGTGTGTGTGTGTGTTTTGTGCCCCAAGCTGGTGGGTGGGGTATAGTGTGAATTTGTTTTAGAAACAAGAAACACCCAGACTCCTACACACACACACACACACACACACACACACACACGCACACACACACCCTTCCTCTAGTAGACATTCTGTCTGTAATTAGGTTATGTTGTTAGTGCGCTTGGTGTTGGTGAAGACAGACACGCTACTCTGTTTTTGCCAAGCGGCTCACCGAGGGCGCCAACGTTTGATGTTGTTATTTGTGATTGTATTCTCTCTCTCACACACACACACACACACGCGCGCTTTATGAGAAGTGGCAGAACATAACTGAGTTACTTTCTGGACCAGCTGCTTTAGTAACCACAGTTTCTGCATCCATCGAAGGTCCCTGTCTGGTCTTATTTTCATTTTATACCATTAAATACAGTCTATATAAATATGAACCTTGTATAATACATTAATACATTAACGACAAATGGCCTGGAAACATCTTTATATCATTATTCTTAATTATAATGTAGAGCTAATCACACCCCCCCACTCTCTCTGTCTCTCTCTTTGTCTTACTCTCTGCCTCACTCTGTCATTCTCTGTGACTCAATTTCTGTCTCTCTGTCTCACTCTGTCTCTATGTCTCTGTCTCATTCTCTGTCTCTCTCTCTGTCTCACTCTGTCTCTTTCTCTCTGTTTCTCTCTGTCTCTATCTCTGTCTCACTCTGTCTCGCTCTTTCTCACTCTCTCTCTCTCTCACTCTCTGTCTCTCTCTGTCTCTCTCTGTCTCACTCTCTGTCTCGGTTTCTCTCTGTCTCACTCTCTGTCTCACTCTGTCACACTCTCACTGTCTCACTCTGTATCTGTCTCACTCTCTGTCTCTCTCACTCTGTCTCTGTCTCTCTCTGGCTCTCACTCTGTCTCTCTCTCTGTTTCACTCTCTGTCTCACTCTGTCGCTCTCTCGCTGTCTCCCTCTCTCTATCTCTGTCTCACTCTCTGTCTCTCTCTTTTACTTACGCTCTCTCTCTCATTCTCTTTCCCTTTCTGTCTCTGTCACTCTCTCTCTCTCCGTCTCTCTCTCTCTCTTTCCGTCACTCTCTCTCTGTCTCTCTCTCTCAGTGCCCGGGATTCTCGGTTGTTTTAAGGATAACGGTGATCCTCCTCCTCTCTCTAAGAGCTACCAGACGTCTAAGAAGCTCACCGTGCAGAGCTGCATCAGCCTGTGTCGCAACCAGAGATACAAGGTGAGCAATGCATCATGGGAAACCAGACCATTCCTGGGTCCAGGCCGGACAGGATCGAATGAATGCAGTTTGCTTGATGAAGACACTACAACCCTGTTTACACCCGGTCTTTTGATGCAGTTCAAGTATCATGTAACTTATAACATACGTGTAACTCCACATCACACCAAACTGGCGCTAATTATTTTCTTATAACAACATAACACGTTGAGTTTTAGTGTGGTTTGGGGTGTCATTGAAACATGAGGGAAGCTGCTAGAATATTGCGTTAAAGTGGACTTGTTTTTAAGATAGTTCACTCTTAAGAGTGACCACTTTCTCCACAAATCCCTGTATGCTAATCAGAACTCACCGTCCTGGATTTAAATCACCGCAGATTAAGGGTTTTATTTAGAAATGATCACTGATGATGTTCTAACTGATGGAATAAACACAGATCTCGGTAAAGCACTCTGATTTTTTTTTTCTAGGAAGTCTCTCTAGTAGCGGAGTAACACAAAGACATTATTATATTTGCCACTCAAAGTGTGATGTCATCGTCCCGTGTTTTTCCCAGCTTGCCGGAATGGAGGCAGGGTACGCTTGTTTCTGCGGCAACGAGCTTGACTACCATCTCCATGGCAACGCCCCCGGTTTGGAGTGTAGTCACGGGTGCTTCGGGGACCAGCAGCAGCCGTGCGGAGGAGACGGACACGTCATCGTCTTTGATAGTGAGTTTCCTCAGACGGGTCGCGTCGGGTCTGGCCTGGATCAAAATAACGCAACTGCAAATCGGAACATTTTCTTAAAAATGACTACAAGTAACTGCAACTGGAGTAAAACCGGATAAAAACATTAATGCTGAAAAACACCTGCAACATTTTAAGACCAAATTATAAAAAAAACCTTCTTTTTTATAAAAAAACAAACAAAAAAAAACAAATACAGCAGTTTCAGTGTGACTCGATCAGAACTTTTTATGTAGGTTTAGCGACAACTGTCACGTCAGCCATGTTGGATTGGGAGGAGCAACACTTATTGGCGTAATAATCATCAGGATAATGGTGTATATCTCATTGAAGAGGTTTGGAGTTGATTTGAATATCATTTGTTTCTTTAAACAAGTGGTCTGTGAAGGTGAACACCGTACGTGAAAGGGTTAAGGAAATTAAAGGCGGTTAGCATTTTTTGCCTAAGAACTGAGCATGTGGAACAATCCAGGAAGCTGCCGGTCAAGTGTAATGAGTCGGTTTGCATATTCGTTTCACAGCATTCGGATTTCAGTCCGGTAAACCGGAGAATACCGGATTGGACTATTGGTGAGGTTCAGATCTAACCAATGTAGATACAAGACACACAAAATTATGCGCTGTAAAGGCCGCAAGCCAGGCTGTTTGTCGTAGGTAAATTTACTTTAAACAAATGTTAAGCAAAGGCCAAAAAATTTCAGTTCTAGGGCAATTCAAATGTGCCAGTGGGTACGAAAGTGTTGCAGATCATTCAGAATGAGGTTTTTGGAAATGTGATGATACATCATGGAAAATCTGCAATATTGAAATGAACCTATGACTAATAACTAATTATGTGCTACAATCAAATTAGCTAGCGACAGACGTCATGTGTCATGTAAAGGAGGTACTGACAGAAGCAAATGCAGGTATGGAAGTTTAATGAGACAACAACAAGTCCAAAGGATAAAGTAGAAGACAATAATCATTAGCAGGAAGAGGTCAGGTGATCAGGCAAAAGAGCATAAACAGGGCAGCGCAAAGAAACGAAGTCGTAAACGTAAGCAAAGTCAAAATACCAGAATAAGCAGACACGATAAGGCTTGATAACGACAGAGACAAGGCGATGCTTCACAAAGAGTGAATGCATAGAAAGTGGTTGTGATTGTGCTGTGAAATGGATGCAGGAGTGTGTGATTAGAATGAAGGTGAGTGTTCTGGGAATTGCGGTCCATGGCGGCCATGTTTGTAGGCCGCCGTGCAGAATGGGAAATGTAGTTACTGGTTTGCTGTGATATGACATCATGAGGGAACCGCTACTGCTGTGTGGTTATCTGTAAAACCAGATTTCATGACCATCAAGGGGAAAATTAGACAATAGAATATGTTATATTTAAGTTCTGCAGTATTTGGACTTTGGCATGTAAATGGATTGTGCCTTTGTGTTTTTAGCAAAAGTTGGAGCATGTGGTGGAAACTACACGGCTGAATCTGCTGTAATCTACTCGCCGGACTTTCCAGATAAATACGCACCCGGCCGTGTCTGCTACTGGACCATCCAGGTAAAAAAAAAAACTCGAGTTTTTCAAGAACATTCTATTAAAGGATATGGTCCATTTTTAACATCCATCCATCCATACTTGGAGACTTGGAATTCTCTTTGCTGTATTTTTTTTTTTCAAATCGCTGTCCTCTCCGTTCTCTGCTTTTCCAGGTCCCGGGTGCGTCGGTCATACTTTTTAACTTCACTTTCTTCAACATCATGGACCAGGCGGATATGGTCGAGCTGCTGGAGGGTTACACCAATCAGGTGGTGGCGAGATTTGATGGGCGTAACCCACCTCGGGAAATCGTTAACATCAGCGCAGACTTTGTTATCCTGTATTTCTACTCAGACAGGACGAACGAGGCCCAGGGGTTCTCCATGATCTATCAAGGTACAGGTGTTGAAAAGGTGTTGAAAAGCTATATTCCATCCTGTCTTTCTTATTGCTAGAAATGTTCAGATTTTATAACACGGTATAACATTTTCTTTTTAATTATAATGAGGTATAATTGTAATGAATCCTGTATTGTTGATCAGAGTAAGGATTACAATAATTAAAAAAAAATACAAAAGCGTATAGGTTTATGGATGGATGAGTGGATGGATGGATGGACTAATTGGTAGTAAAGGGAGGCATGGTTTCATGTATGGATGTAAATTAGATTAGTTTATGGCTGGAAATGTGCTAATTTTATGATGGACGGAAGAAAAGATATATATTTGTGGATGGATAGATGGGTGGATAGATGGATGGAAGAATGGATTGGATGATGGCCTGTAGTGATGGAAGGATGGAAGGGAAAAATTTTTATATATATATATATATATATATATATATATATATATATATATATA
>JAFFST010034029.1:29829-49519 GCA_022414735.1 Noturus placidus
ACTCTGCCATGCAGGCCATTTTTGCCCAGTCTTTTCCTGATGGTGGAGGCATGAACGCTGACCTTAACTGAGGCAAGTGAGGCCTGCAGTTCTTTGGACGTTGTTGTGGGGTCTTTTGTGACCTCTTGGATGAGTCGTCGCTGCGCTCTTGGGGTAATTTTGGGAGGCCGGCCACTCCTGGGAAGGTTCACCACTGTTCCATGTCTTCGCCATTTGTGGATAATGGCTCTCACTGTGGTTCGCTGGATTCCCAAAGCTTTGGAAATGGCTTCATAAACCTTTCCAGACTGATAGATCTCAATTACTTTCTTTCTCAAGTGTTCCTGAATTTCTTTGGGTCCCGGCATGATGTGTAGCTTTTAAGGATCTTTTGGTGGACCTTACTGTGTCAAGCAGCTCCTATTTAAGTGATGCCTTGATTGTGAACAGGTGTGGCAATAATCAGGCCTGGGTGTGGCTAGAGAAATTGAACTCAGGTGTGGACAACCACAGTTATAGTAAGGGGGGCAATCACTTTTTCACACAGGGCCATGATGGTTTGGATTTTTTTTCACCTTTAATAATAAACACCTTCATTTACAAATTGCATTTTGTGTTTACTTGTGTTGTCCTTGACTATTGTTTAAAATGGTTTGATGTTCCGAAACACTTAAGTGTGACAAACATGCAAAGGAACAGGAAATGAGGAAGGGGGCAAACACTTTTTCACACCACTGTATATTCACTACAAAGGGTGTAATATAATGAGATTGTAGAATGTACCCTGTGCACTATAAGTCCAACAAAACAGCATTTGAGGATCAACCGCAGAAAAGTTCCAGCCTTTTGTATTTGAACTTTTTCTGACAGTGTGCATTCAAGGGGTTGTTTTGTTTGTTTTTTTGTTTCTTTGTGATAAAGAAAGTAATGAAAAAAATTATAGGATTTCAATATGTTTACATTCCTATTTTTGGCTACATTCTTTCTTTCTTTCTTTCTTTCTTGTGTATCTGTCTGTCTGTCTGTCTATCCTTTTCCTAATTACTCATGCCAATTTCTTTCAATCTATCTGTCTTGAGCATTAAACATGGCAATTTCACAACTTCTTTCTTTCTTTCTAGTCTCTCATGCTATCTATCTATCAACTATCCTTTTGGGAATTAGACATGCCAATTTCTATCTTTTGTTTTTTCTGTCTTTCTTTATTGTCTCTCACTCTATCTATCTATCTATCTATCTATCTATCTATCTATCTATCTATCTATCTATCTATCTGTCTCTCTGTCTGTCTATCTGTCTGTCTGTCTGTCTGTCTGTCTGTCAGTCTGTCTATCTGTCTGTGTGTCTGTCTTACGAATTACTCATGTCACTTTCCCATTATATAACTTCGGCAGTATATAACTGTGTATGTGACAAATAAAAATCTTGACTTCATGGATTTGAAGTAGTATTCTATGCACTGCTTTGTTCCATGGTGAGCCATTTTTGTGTTTAAGTCTGAAGACTGGAGAATCAGATAAAGAGTTAAAGAAATAAATTACTGCCATTGGAGTTCCTGTTGTGTGTGTAAACCTCACTAACGTGATCCTCTTCTTTCCAGCTTACAGAGGATCGAGCAGCAGATCTGCTGAACATGGCTTTATCAGTGACGGCGAAGATAGCGAAGAGGCCGCCAGTACGGTAGACCCACGTTCCGGCAGCATCACCGAGAGATCAAACACCAGCAAGAACAACAAATCATCTCAGATCCTCTATCTGATCACGTCCAGTCCCAAAAAGTCAGATAAGGAAATGCCAGGTCAGTGGCTCGGCCGGGGCCGGACCGCTGCTCCTAACACCAGTATGTACACCCGTATTCTCGAGCAGCGTTTCACAATGCCATGTCATTATCACAGCGTGTTATGATGTCACGTGCAAATTATGTAACACCTTTATCAGTGTTATTATGTTGTTTGCAGTGTGGACCATCTATGCGCTGGCTGCCTTGCTAACGCTAACCGTGATAGCCATGGTGGCAAAGCTAGTTCTTCACGTTACAGTAAAGTAAGTCCTGAACACTGCTGTTTTCTCCTGTCGTCATTTTTAAATGTACGTTAAAGCTGAAGTGAGATGTTCAGACATTGGCTCTGATTCTTAGAAAATACAGCTCAATGAAGAACTGTGTGTGTGTGTGTGTGTGTGTGTGTGTGTGTGTGTGTGTGTGAGGAGACGGAGAATTTTCACACAGATTTATTTGTATCTCTTAATGACTAATTCTTTATTTTTCTTTCTTTCTGTTTATTTCTATCTGTCTGTCTGTCTGTCTGTATCTATTTGTCTGTCTATCTATCTCTTGTGAATTACTCACTTCAATTTTCCCATATTTTCTTTCTTTCTTTCCTATCTATCTATCTATCTATCTATCTATCTATCTATCTATCTATCTATCTATCTATCTATCTATCTATCCTTTTGTAAATTATTCATGTCAATTTCCACATCTTTCTTTCTCATTCTCCCTCTCTCTCTCCCTCGCTCTCTGTCTCTCTCCCTCCCTCTCTGTCTCTCTCCCTTGCTCTTTGTCTCTCTCTCTCCCTCACTCTCTGTCTCTCTCCCTTGCTCTCTCTCTCGCTCTCTCCCTCACGCTCTGTCTCTCTCCCTCTACCTCACGTTCTCTCTCTCTCTCTCTCTCTCTCTCTCTTTTTCTCTCAGATCTCCCACCATTCCCTCAGTGAGCAGTTCAGAATCATGCTCTCAGAGCACCACCTCAGAGCCATGGATTATCTTCTACAGACCCTCCACCATCTCGCTCTTTAAGAAGAAGCTCAAAAACCATCACGGTGACCTCAGCCCTCTAGTGGGCAACTAACCACCATTCACACACACACACACACACACACACACACACACACACACACACACACAACCTCTACTGGACAGCAGGTAGCAAATACAATGGAGCACTTGATGAGGAACTGGACAGCTACTGACAGCCAATCATATGGTGCCATGTTAGGGGCGTTGCTTCCGCAGGACCATGACAAAGCCGCACTCACATGTCAATATGGCCTGAGGTGTTCTGGGAAAAGGAAGATTTCTTCCAGCAGGTTTTCAGGTGCACAGGTTCTGTCAGTCGCTGACAGACGAGGAGTTCAGATACGAATCTCTTTTTAAAAGAAAAAGATAGAATGCACTGTAACGTGGAGCGGCTCGCATAACCGTTTAACACCAATGCAGACAATCAGCCTTTTCTACCACACCAAAAGAAGATTCTGTTTCAGGCCATTTTCGCCTCACTCTTTATGTAGGTCATCTCTTGTTTGGAACAGGATTATACTTTCTCCAGCGGAGGACGAACAGGATCATGATCCGGCAAATAATACAGCAACAAACAAGAGAGAGAGAGAGAGAGAGAGAGAGAGTATGTAAATCTACCATTGCTACAGCTCGGGCCTTGCTCCAAACAAACTGCAGTTCCACGTTCCTTCTGGACCCCTGTAAACACTTTTTCAGTATTTTTTTTTTTTTTTCATTTGTTGTGGGTTTTTCATCTTTGTGTTTTTTTTTGTTTGTGTGTGTGTGTGTGTGTGTGTAAGTGCCTTAAGGGTTGGAAAACTGTTTGTGTGTACAATTTATTTTTTCTTTACTTCCCACAGAGCTGTCTTTAAAGGCACGGAGATGAAAGATACACAAGTTTCCCATTACCATGAATGCAGTCGATCAGCCAAGACATGTTTGTTGCCTGAAGTTTGCTTCTTTAGTTCTTGCACTGTAGCTACGAGGTAAATGCTAGTTTAGGATCAGCGACTCAAGCGGACTTGTTTGTGTGGTTTTTGACACTATGATTAACGCTTATCTGTAAAAAAAAAAAAAAGAACATCACACAGCTCAAAACAATCTACAGAAGTTTACATTAGTCAGTGTGGAACTAAAAAAAACAATAACATGGGTCTTTGGTTAGCGGTTGATGCTGAGGGACGTTACACTGTCATTTAGAACTTTTCCAAGTAATTTATCAACACATCTGAGGCAAATGTTGTTATTCCCAACATTTGTGTCTCATTTTCACTGCCATTACACCTTTACATTACCTGTATAAAAGACTATTAATGGCTATATGCTAGCTAGATAAATGATTTGACTAGCTTCTTAGCTTGGTGCTCATATTTTCCAAGTTGCCTAGCAACACTGTTCTCACGACTTGAACACAGACCACATCATGTGTTCTACTGAATTTCTTAATGTACAGATTATATCACTTAGCCAGAGATTCGCTTGCACAATGCTAAATTGACAGAACATTTCACCTGTTCATAACAGCTAAGCTCAAAACTACCACAAAGTTGTGACACATCCTATTGGACTTCATAACCCATGAGTGTTTGGCTAGCGGTTGATGCTAAGTGACCTTGCACTGCAATTGTAATTATACGTGGTCTTTTCTTAGTAATTTATCAACGTATCCGAGGTAAATGTTTATATTCCGGACATTTGTGTCTCATTTTTCACTCTCATTACACCTTTAAAAATGACCTATTAGCTTCTATGCTAGCTAATTTAGAGATTATGATTCGAGCCCCGCCAGGGCCATGTGTGTGCGGTGTTTGCATGTTCTCCCCGTGTGTCGGGGGTTTCCTCCGGGCACTCCGGTTTCCTCCCCCAGTCCAAAGACATGCATGGTAGGCTGATTGGCATGTCTAAAGTGTCCGTAGTGTATGAATGGGTGTGTGAGTGTGTATGTGATTGTGCCCTGCGATGGACTGGCACCCTGTCCAGGGTGTACCCCACCTTGTGCCCGATGCCTCCTGGGATAGGCTCCAGGTTCCCCGTGACCCTGAAAAGGAGTAAGCGGTTGAAGATGGATGGATGGATGGATGGATTAGCCTCAGTCACTAGCTAGCTTCTATTCTTGGTGTGCATGTTTCCCAGTTGCTGAGCAACACTGTCTTACAAATTGAACCACTTAAACAGTGAACGTATTATATGCTTGTCTTCCCGCGACATTTTTTGACAGCTCCAAGTTCACCAGTTGCGACACAACGTTTACAGTTCTCTGTGTGGTGCTTAAAGATTAGTGGTAATTAGTGTAATTTTAGTAATATTGAGTCTTTTCTTGGTAATTTACCAAAACATCTGAGGTAAACATTGATATTCCAGACATTTTTGTCTCATTTCCAGAAAAGACTGCTTGGCTTTATGCTAGCTATGTAAATGATTACCATGTCGTTAACTAGCTTCAGTGTTTGGCCTTGTAGCTCCAGTGCAGAACTTAAGACAGTAAAACACGTCTTGGCTAATCGACTACATCTGGGATAAACAGGGACATTGTATAAGTTTCATTTTCGACCAAATGTTTTCAGCTTTGTCACTTCACTGAGATGCCGCTAAGAGCTTGCGTGTGGGAGCGATGAAAAGCGCCACATTTTTCCAAAACAATGCGCTCTTTCTCCTCCTCCTCCTCCTTCTTCTCTTCCACGGGTTCTCCGACATGACAGCGATTCCCGCATTCTTCAGCTTCATTAGAATCAGTGCTGTTGTTCTTGTGTTAACTACAGTGCTGCCACCCGTAGTGTCAGGGTCACGACACAAAATTCTGTCTAGTCATGTTGACTATTCTGAATATGAGCAACAGGGTGAAAGACAGACAGCAAAACATGTCATGACTACATCTAAAACGGCATACTACTGTACTAAATAATGTCGCAAAATGTGGTTTCTGCTATTGTGAGTTGAGGGTACTGACCTTTTTTATGCAATGACATTGTGCTGAACGCCATTTCAATTATATATTTTCCAGTAAACTGAATAGTTTGGATACCTTAAACCCAACAGAACACCAAAAATAGTAACATTGATAACACGCCGACAATAAAACAGTACAGCAATTTTATAACAAATTCTAAACATTCTGAACTTAAGCTTGACGTCATAACAAAAAAAAATGGATTCTGATTAAACTACAAATGCAAGTGAACACTATAGAAATTTCAAGTTAGGGACTTTACCCAACCTTGTCATTTTTGAACGTCATTTTGTTACTCTTATGAAATTCATGTTGATTTCAATTTGCATGCTAATAACGTTCGCATTGACCAACCTGACATGTCATGAGTCGTAAGATAAGGTACGAACACTAACCCCGCCCCCAAACGTGACATAAGTCGCCTGAATTGTTTCAAAATGGCATGTTGTTTTTGTTTTATTGTTATTCATTATTTTTTATCACTTCCGCTGCCCATTTTGGGTAACCCTGCTAGCAACTTAGCAAAGCCACGACGTAGCTTTCTCATTTGTTGGAAATGGCTACGCCCAAAAACACATCATGCGTGTGAAATATTCCAGAAAGCTATCAATAGTTCAATGCACTTGAATGTACTTAAACATAGTACTTTATATAGTACTGAGGCTGAATTTGGCCTACAGTGCATACTAAACCTCATAAAGAACATAAAACCCTTATGTACAGTATATTCATATGAATTTTTACTAATCAACCAAGAATTTAGGCACTAGCAAACAAGTCGCCTTTACCTTGGCAATAAGTAGGAGAAAAAGATTCAGGTTGTTTTATTATTGCATTTAAACCCTGATCAACAGCATCAAAGAATGTGTTCCATCGCACTTTAGTTAACAGCTACACACGTGCTGCAGATTACATTACATCTTTTATAACCTAACCCTAAACTTAACCCTAAACCTAGGCTACACCGTTAAAGAAGAACGTATGTAAATCAGATCAATAAATGCAATGCGCTCAATAATAAACCTGTGTAGTATATTACACTATTTTAAAACTAATACACACTTAAACATGGAACTGAACTATAAAAGTGATATAACATTCCATTAAACCAAAAATAAATAAACAAATAAATAGACTTTTCCCAGCATTGTCCCACTATATGCTTGAATTGTTCATCAATGCACCACTTTGTGTACTGAAAATTCTCTACACGCTTACAGCGATACCTCTGAAAACGCCCGATCCCGTCTGATCTCGGGTCGGGTTACTACTTGGACTGGGGAATGCTCGGTTTGATATGTGTGTGAAAGTTCTGTTTATGTGTACCAACGTTACATTTTTGATTATGTTTGATATTAATTTGTCAGGAACTTGTCTTCTAAATGAAACTGTACTGTAATTTCTTTGTCATTTTTCTAAGAGAACTAGGTGTGTGCTGATATTATACATCCCACCCGTGCTCATTAGGGAAGGTTATGCATTTTACGTTGTAGAGTTTGCGTAATATTTTGCGAAACTAGTATTCGGTTAATACGCAAAGTATGTACTAGAAACGCTGAGGAATCAAGTGTGGAACGGTGAACACTTTGAGCACTAAATAAATGGTGGGTTGTAAAACAGGTCGTTCCTGAGGTTAGGAGGTACCACGTGCCGATCTGTTATTTCCGTTTAGCTAATATTTTAGCATTTGATTTTAGCCGTTAGTGCCATGCGAGTATCCAGATATGAAGTGTATAGTGTTATATAGGGCAAAATTTGAGAATAAATTTCTATTTGGCAGAACAAAAAAAAAAAAGAAGAATTAAGATAAATACTGTATGAGTTGCTCATATTCACAAGTGGAAGCTTTAGAAGCAATTCTGATGTCTGAAATATCCAAGGTTTTGACTTGTTCCTTATCTGTATACTTTTATAATGGTGGTGATAATCTCAGGGGTCGCTGCTAGGTACGTTTTTATTCTTCTGATTAGGCTTACCATTGTGTCGCTGTTTTCACGTTTTCACACTATTTAAATATTAATAAGATCCCAAAAGCTACCTAGAATTAGGTTAGCTAAGTAGCTAACATTAGCTGTGCACTTGAAAAGAAAGACTTCGTAATGAGCGTCGCTGATTTGAGTGCATGCTTTAAATTTGTCCAAAATTTACGACAGACTTGATCTCAGGTTACACCCAAAAAAATCCAATCATTCCACACTAATTATCAGCACATACCTAGAACATCCACTCAACCACTTCCAGGGCGAAACACTTAACACGACGACGTTTAGATTTGCGCAGCACTTATTTGACGTGTCACTTTTTCATCGCTCAGACTCTGTGGGATTTTTTTTCTTTCTTTCTGTGGGATTTACTCCATCTGTGACTGATCGATGTGTTACTTGCAGTTTTTGACCTCAAACTTTACATTTACATTCTTTTCAGATTTGTTTCTTCCAGTTTTTCTAAAATTAAGACCCCGTCGTATGACCGTTCCATTTGTAACGTCCTGAGGAAGCAGAAAGCATAATAGCCCAGACCATAATAGTGAATAGCGATATGAAAAAGGGCCTTGTGTTCGACCTCAGCCTTCCAGTAAAGGACTCGCTCTTACTGCTCAGATCTCCTAGACGAGCGAACGCCGCAGTCCCGCCTGTCATAATTACCGCATGAATAAATCCGAGTCATGGAGAAACTCATGCATTCAAAAACTCTGGCAGAGAGAGAGAGAGAGAGAGAGAGAGAGAGAGAGAGAGAGAGAGGAATACACACTTACAACGTCAACCTTAAAACCAGAAATGACAGCTCCAATTCATCAAGGTCACATTAACACCGGACGATAGCGTCCTGCATCATGCCTCCACACAGCTTCATTGCAACACTCCTACGCAGCAGATCCGGAACTTTCAGGGACGATGGGGGAGGGGGGTGTCATTGTCGTTCAATTGTAAATAGTGAGATTTTAATTTATACAGTAAGTTATTTTGGACTTTAAAATTGGACATAATCTATCTTTTGTATAAGTGAAGTACGTTTCTAGTTTTTATTTAATGTGTTCTGACTGCCAAATAAATATGCATGTTTCTTATAAGTGCCTGTCATCTCTGGTTTGTCCTCTGTGTCCAGAATTTATTAAGTAAAATGGAGAGAGCGCGATTTAAAATGCAAAGTACAGCTTGTCCTTACGGAGAGAGTTTTATTGTTCGGGAAGGAATATAAAGCAAATGCATTTGTTGGGATTAGTTGCTTTTATTATATGCTCTCCGAAAAGAAATAACTACGTACTTGTACTGTAAATGTCTTTGTAATTCCTGAACGATATTCTTTAAGGTGTATAAATAATGAAGAAATTTAGGGAATTTGTTGATTTTCCAGACATTCTAGATGTGGAGTAAATGCTAGTTTTCATTATTATTATCTCTTGGGTATGTAGGGTAAATAATGAAGATAATGAATATTTAGGATCTGACAGCTTACAGAGTATTGCCTTAGTCATTTACCAACACATCTGAGGATAATGTTGCTATTCCTGATGGTATAGGTTCATGATTTTTTTACTACATCCTTAAGGTGTGTATAACAGAGTTACATTATATTCCAGCTAGTTAAATCATTATTCTTGGTCAGTAGAGAGTTTGTGCACAGGGGCCATACTTCCTAGTTGCCAGGCAACAGTATTCAATTGATACAATATACAATTTACCCCATACTGTGTGTTCACCTTCCCATGCCGAAAGCACAAACGTGCCATAAGGTACTATTCGGGGTGTGTGTGTGTGTGTGTGTGTGTGTATTCATATTCATCAGTTCATGGGACTGCATCCTGTTCACACACCTACCTCATGGGGACTAAAGGCATTGTGGGGACAAAAGTCATGGCTCCAACAAGGAAATTTATTGAAGCATAATGGGGACATGGTAATTAGGACTCTGTGTGTGATCTGTCAGAACTGTGCGTGTGTGTGAGAGAGACTGCATGAATGAACTTTTTCTCATATACAGATGATTTCTATGAGTCTGATGCATGCAAGGCCACACCTCTTTTACTGGGAGTCAGTCCAAAAGACCATGCCTCAGTCAGTGGCACTGACAGTTACAGAGGCCACGCCTCCTTCACTAAGACTGACAGGTACAGAGGACATGCCTCCTTCACTAAGACTGGCAGGTAGAGTACACGCCTCCTTCAATAGGATGGACAGATATAGAGGACACCTCCTTCACTAGGACGGACAGATACAGAGGGCACACCTCCTTCACGAAGACTGACAGGTACAGAGGACATGCCTCCTTCACTAAGACTGGCAGGTAAAGAGGACACGCCTCCTTCAATAGGATGGACAGATATAGAGGACACCTCCTTCACTAGGACGGACAGATACAGAGGGCACACCTTCACGAAGACTGACAGGTACAAAGGACACGCCTCCTTCACTAAGACTGACAGGTACAGAGGACACGCCTCCTTCACTAGGACTGACAGGTACAGAGGACACGCCTCCTTCAATAGGATGGACAGATATAGAGTACACCTCCTTCACTAGGATGGACAGATACAGAGGGCACACCTTCACGAAGACTGACAGGTACAAAGGACACGCCTCCTTCACTAAGACTGACAGGTACAGAGGACACGCCTCCTTCACTAGGACTGACAGGTACAGAGGACACGCCTCCTTCAATAGGATGGACAGATATAGAGTACACCTCCTTCACTAGGATGGACAGATACAGAGGGCACACCTTCACGAAGACTGACAGGTACAAAGGACACGCCTCCTTCACTAAGACTGACAGGTACAGAGGACACGCCTCCTTCACTAGGACTGATAGGTATAGAGGCCACGCCTCTCTCAGTATGACTGAAAGGTACAGATGACACGCCTCCTTAACTAGGACTGACAGGTACAGAGGACATGCCTCTCTCACTTTGACTGACAGGTACAGAGGACACGCCTCTCTCATTATGACTGAAAGGTACAGATGACACGCCTCCTTAACTAGGACTGACAGGTACAGAGGACATGCCTCTCTCACTTTGACTGAAAGGTACAGATGACACGCCTCCTTAACTAGGACTGACAGGTACAGATGACACGACTCTCTCATTATGACTGAAAGGTACAGATGACACGCCTCCTTAACTAGGACTGACAGGTACAGAGGACACGCCTCTCTCACTTTGACTGAAAGGTACAGATGACACGCCTCCTTAAATAGAACTGACAGGTGTCACGATTCCCCCTGTTGGCCAGCTGTGGCACTGCACCTTGGATGGATCTGGCGCCCTCTGGTGGCCGAGCGCTGGCAGGGACTTTCCCTAGCACCTGAACTTTGTGTGTCTTTACCCCAGTGTGGCGGTGGACTCCATTTCCCATCGGGCACTGCAGGTCACATGGATTCACTCTGGGACATATGGACTCCGGCACCTGTTTCTTATTTTAGTTAATGAGCACTGAGGGAGTATATATAGAGCCGGTTAAGCATGTCATGGTTGTCTTTCGTTGTGTGTGAATGTATTTAGACTCCTGTCACCGTGTTTAGGTAATCAGCCTGAGAAGTAGGCTTTGTTCCTTGTTTATGTGCCTGAGAAGCAGGTTTTGTTTTCATGTTTATTAGCTGGAGTATTTTTGTTCCTAGTCCTTTTTTCAGAGTATCGTGTTGGTATTTGTGTTGATCTGAGATTTCATCCAATAAATCAGCGAAAAGCCAGTCTGCGCCTGTTTCCGCTTCATTCAACCCAGCGTGACAACAGGTACATACATACAGTATAGGCCACACCTCCTTCACTGTACAGGACAGCTGCAAAGCCATGCCCCCTTTTTGGGACTTGTTTGTGTCTGTGTGTGTGTGTGTGTGTGTGTGTGCATGTGTGTCTTTGTTTGTGTTTTTGTGTGTGCATGTGTGTGTCTGTGTTTGGGGCAGAAAGTGAATTATGAACTCATGTCTTCCTGAATGCTTGTGAGATGACTCTCAGTCACAATGTTTGAATGTCTAAACAAAGAGTGTATTGATGTATCACATGTGAGACATTTCTCTCCTCACAGCTAGTCCAGTCCATCAACTCAACAGCTCACACATGGACACACAAACACAAAAACACACAGTATAAGGTGCATTTCCCACAAACACACATTATTGGGGTGTGTATGCTGAATGTGTCAACACTAAACACCAAAAAACATTAGCACAACTTGTAAAATAAAATAATTCAGTACATGCCTCCCTATGACCCCAAATTGTCTCAGTAGTGATGAGGCTCAGATGTCCATAGCATATTGTCTACATACATTCACTGGCCACTTTAATAGGAATACCTGTACAGTTGCTCATTCATACAATTATCCAATCAGCCAATCAGGTGGCAGCAGCACAGTGCATAAAATCATTCAGATATAGGTCACCAGCTTCACGTCAAACATGGAAATGGGGAGTGTGGAGTTTACATGTTCTCCCCGTGCGTCGGGGGTTTCCTCCGGGTACTCCAGTTTCCTCCCCCAGCCCAAAGACATGCATGGTCGGCTGATTGGCGTGTCTAAAGTGTCTGTAGTGTATGAATGGGCGTGTGAGTGTGTATGTGATTTTGCCCTGTGATGGACTGGCACCCTGTCCAGGGTGTACCCCGCCTTGTGCCCGGTGCTTCCTGGGATAGGCTCCAGGTTCCCCATGACCCAGTAGGATAAGCGGTATAGGAAATGGATTTATGGACCATTTCTGCATGTGATGTGATAAATAAAAACAGGTTGATGTTACTCAAGTCTGTCAGTTGAAATAGAAATGTCTTTAATATATGCAACAATGACAGACATCAGGATTCAATTGTGCTGGCTGATTTCGATTTTAGAGGTTTTAAACATTTACTAGTGATTTCTGGAGATGCAGATACAGAAGGAAGCTTTAGTTTGATAATGTTTTGTTTGATAATGATGAATCCTGTAGCGCCCCCTACTGATAGCAAGATTGAATATCATTTAAGGGACCAATGTAGAGCTTTTGCAGAAAAAATAATAAAGCAGACATAACTAACTCATTTACCACAGGTTAGTACTCTTCACTTAGCTTGAGCAAACGTGCCTTATTTATTTTTTGTTTATCTATCTATCTATGTTTGTCTTTGCTTTTGCTATTTCATTTGTTCATTTGTTATTCTTTTTGGGTTATTTAAAATAAAAATGTGAAAATAACTCATTAAAAATAGTTTTTGTCTGCTTTTATTGTTATTGTTGTAAATTCTTTCACATTGTTATTCTTTCATCATAACAGGTGCATGTGAAGTAGCAGGTGAAGTAGTCAGTCAGTGCAATTTTTATTTATTTATTTTAGTTTTGCACTGGCAACTAAAACCAAAGTTGCTAACAATCCAAAGCAAGCTGGTTTCACACGTTTTAACTTCTTTGTATTAAAGTTTGTACAAATTGTACGAATGAAATTGGAATCTACGTACAATTTTAATTTGAAACTTTAGGCCACACCCCCTTCCTGAGTCTGATGCTGGAGGAGTAGAGTGACACCAAACTCTATTCTGAGAAAGAAAGTGGTTCAGCTTCGACTGTTTTTAGCTTTTGTCCATGTTTCTAGTCTTTGATATCGTGTCAGAAACCACAGCAGCACATCTCAACTATATGATAAAGCCGACTGAGGCATTGTGACTGTGTGATGATTTAGATGTGTAGTCTATAATACACACAAGCACAGTGCTAAACTGGAGGCTATTAGTTTCCCTTACTTGTTAGCTACTTTAGCCTTCAGCACAAAACTTTAAGAACTTCAAACACTGTTTAAGCTGGTTAGGTAGCCTACATCTGTGGTAAGCGGATCTTGGTTTTTTTTTTTTTTTTTTTTTTTTTTTTTTTTTAAAGCTGGGTTAATTTAATCAGGTGTAAAACCACTGAATGTTCAGAGTATGGCTCTCATTGCTACAGGTGCCAGTGCCATTACATCCCTCTCAAGCTGTGTTCAAAAAGCCCTTAATGAGGGAACCATCTCAGCACCCAGGTCCAGTTTCAGTTACAGCTGAATGGCAGCGTTTGTGGTCCTGATGAGACCTGATCCTCCTGAGGAGAAGAGAATCACAGTGTGTGAAACAACACCCTTCCCTCGGGTTTAAAGTCCTTTCAGACCAAATCTGCTCCAGCTGAAGTCTTTGTCAGGTTGTAACCCGAGACTATGGGACCTCCCTGACTCTGCCGTCTCACAACGAGGGGGCCATCTTCATCTCATATTCTTCACTACATTACACTAAAGGTTCAGGAGTCTGAGGAACTCACTGGCCTTTCAATGCTGTCTGCAGTGTGGGAAAGGAAACGTGAAAAAACACTGTTGACTGTCTGGCATAGTAACTACAAGGGGACAAAACACACACTGAGATAAATAAGATAGGTGTTGAGATGAATATGAATGAATAGGTGAGATTGTCTTGTGTGAAAGTTAGTCCATTCAAGTTAAAACCTTTTAATGAAAAATGATTTTAGAGAAAATATAAACAACTAATACATTTAGATTTGTTCTGAACGTTACAATGTAGTTACAATTGTTGTCATTTTGTATTAGAGTACAGAATATCTAGTGCAGTTATGAAATCGCATAATGCAATATGCATAGTATTGCCTAAAGGATACTCTAAATTAACTTTTGTTTCCATGAACATTTGTTTTTTCAGCTTGTTAATAAAAGTTCCTGCAGTATTTTTTTCTTTGTATGAATGATTGCATATAGGCTGTAGATCAAATTCATCTCTATCAGTATATAATAGACCACATTGTGTTCACTACATAGTACACTATTATGGGTGCTTTATCATTTTGTAGTCTATAAATACAGTTGAGAGTGTGTATGCATGTAATTATAAAATCCCACAATGCAGTGCAACTGTATTTATCTGTATTCGTTACTCAAATCTTAGTCAAGCTATTTATACAAAAAGAGCAAAAATTTCTGTTTGTTTACCTTCATTAATGAGTTAAATTTTTTTTATTGTATTTCACAACAAATTTTTTCCTTTTCATTTATTTATTCATTTTCATGATTCATTTACATGTGATTCATATTACTGATTTGCTTCTTTAAATCTAGTTTTAGACTGTAGTATTACAAAGATCTTTCCAGATTATTACCTGCCACATTTCATAAGATAACCCCAGTAAAATTGCCTTAATTCTATAATATAATTTGTTCACCATGTTAGGTTTAAATCCTCTAAAAACAAATTCGCAATTGAATAACATTGTTATTCTGTTAAAGAAGATTATAGACATGAAATAAATGCTAGAATGTTATCGATTGATTGAATTTATTGTACATACATTATAATATATAGGACATTTTGATTCCTCCTGTAATTTAAAGTTTGTTTTATTTGTCGTATTTTCAATTATTATTTATTTATCTGTTTCTATTGTACTGTTTCATGTCGTATTTATTATTTGATGCTCATTTCGCATATAATATATTGCAATATATATAATATGACGCTCTTTTTTGGGTTAAAGTCTAAATAAAACTAAAGAAAATGACACGAGTGTATTAATCATTCTCTGACCTACATGCAACAGTCGTCGCTTACTGATGACAACATTCCAACGCGAAGCAACTGTCGCGCCTTTATGACGTAGCACTGGCGCCTTCAGAGCAAGATGGCGGCGTCCTTTAGAGTTCTCATGCGAACACTTCATTGCCCGGCTCAAAATGTCAATTCTGTGTGTAGGTCCCGAGTCAGAAGTTCACTGTATTCTGCAGAAGTGTCAATATGTCGAAGCTACGCCGGAGTTTCGGAAGGAAAAAGCGTCCATTTTGGTTTCGAGACGGTTACAGAAGAGGAGAAAGCAGAAAGAGGTGAGAGGCAATAAAGGTGTGTGTGAGAATGAGCGAGAGAGAGAGAGAGAGAATTCTCACATTTAAAATTAATAGTTTATATCTAAAATGTTTAAGTTTTCAATTTGACTGCACTTCCTTCTCCAATTTAACGTAAAACATACATTTTCCCGTTCGTTAATAATAAGACGCTGTAAATGGAGGGCGTTATTATTATTATTATTATTATTATTAATATTATTAATAATAATAATAATAATAATAATATTATTATTAAATGTCTTTGATATTAGCTCGCCACATATGTTAACACATCAGACCCTAAACACCTTAACGTAAAAATCTTTCTGTTAATTATTAATATGACAAAAACGGTCATATTATTGTCGTATTATTCTCAACAGAATCATAGAGTAAATAAATAAGCAGAGCATGTTCAGAGTCAAGTCACCTTTATCTGTGCAGTACATTTAAATTAGAGTATTGTCTGAATACAATAAAATCAAGTGACAGCAATGAAATAAAATACGAGTAAGATAAAACAAATGGTAAAGCAGATAAAAACAAAATCTATTAAACCCAATGATGTAAAGGCAGAACAACCCAAAATCACAATACTAAAGCGCTTTTTTAAAGAGTCAAATACTTGGGGTATATATATATATATATATATATATATGGAAAAAAGAGAAGTCTAAGTTGTTCCATGATTTTATTTGATGTGCTACCACTGGATGGAGCTCTCATAAACTGGAGGCTACATTCTGCCACTGAGGATGGCCCCAATCAAGATAGCCTGGAGATTGCTAAGGACGGTACTGCTTGAAGTACCATGGAAATGGTTTTGGACCTCAATTCCATATGGATGTTCTCGCTGTGGTTGCTGGGACTACGGTTGCTGTGATGGCATTGGGACTGAAATTACCATATACAGTTTTACACTCGGGTCTCCTTTAGTGAACAGTGGACTAGTTCAACAAAGATTTCATATAAAAACCACAATGAACTTTCTTTTACTCTCACACTATTCGTTGTTACCCAGATGAGCACGGGTTCCCTTCTGAGTCTGGTTCCTCTCAAGGTTTCTTCCTCATATCGCCTCGGGGAGTTTTTACTCACCACCGTCACCACCGGCTTGCTCAATAGAGATAAATTCACAAACTTAAAATCCATATCACGTGTTTATATGTTTCTGTAAAGCTGCTTTGAGACAACGTCCATTGTTAAGAGTGCTACACAAATAAAATTGAATTGCATTTCAGAGCTGCAACAGAAAAACCCCAGACACAAGCCTCAGGTCACTGAATATTTAAATATAATAATATTTGAGTATTTTCTCTGCTATCACACACTCGCTGATAATTAATCAATGAATTTACATCCTCTCCTGAGTTAAAATGTGTGTGTGTGTGTGTGTGTGTGTGTGTGTGAGAGAGAGAGAAACATACACTAAAATGTGCAAGACAGGGTCTTCTCCAAGAGGACCAGGGCTGGGGAAACAACTCTAACTTAGAACTTGCAGTGATGTACTGTTTGAGCAGGCAGCACTGGTACTAGAAATTGTGATTTAAATCAACTAAGAGATTTTTGGAATTTAGAGTAATATCTAAAACGTTGTGTTTAAATGGACAGTCATTGTTTACAGAGTTCTGTTCTGATTCGTGAGTAAATGGGGCCATCTACAGGCGCGAACATGTCACTGCTTTCAGTATTCTACACTCGCTTTATTCTTCATTTTTGTGAAATTTGCATACATTACAGTTTCTATATATTGATTGCTATATGGTGATCTGCACACATTGATGTTACCTGTTATTGTATTTTTATTTTCCTTTTCTACTCTTCTTATTCTTTTACGTGCTACATTATGTGTCAATTAAAGCAATTGCAAGTAAGTCTTGTACTTGAGTCTGACATGGCTTATGAATATAACAGTCCCTTTTCATAAAAGAAAAGAAAACCCAGAAGCATGAAAAAGGCTCATTGGGATTTCCAAATTTGATTCTGACTCCAGTTTCGATTCTGAACTCTGAAATGTTTTAAACTTATAATTTGAATATTAAATATTATAATACAGTACTGTGAAAGTCTTCGGCACCCGATTTTGTTTAAGTACAAATTGTTCGATTTTTTTATTTTATGACTTCTACATTATCAATTCGGTACAAAAACAGGTTTTGCTGCAAAAATAAGAAGCGAGTGCGGCAAAGTCTCCAAAAGAACCGTGTCTGGTTCTGCATGATGCTCAATAACCCTTACAGCTCATTTCCTTATAAAACTGCACACATTCTACTCGAAACTACTCTTTTTTCCAAGAAAAGGGTCATCACACCAAATATTGCCTTTGTTTCATGTATTAATGTTTACTACTCTTTACAGTATTAAAAAATATATAGAAACATTTAATTTCATTATTTTTGAAGGCATCTTTGCGCTACAACATTTCTTTGTATGTAAGACTTTTGCATAGTACTGTATATAACGTAAAAGTATAATTTGGACATTAATTTAGAATGGGTATTTATTCTGATTCTGACCGTGTGTAACATTAGTAACTTGGACACTGAACATAAGACTAGCTCTGTTCAAAGTCTGCAGCATACGGGTAACTTAAATGTCACTACAGACATTTTGTCTGTAACTCCAACATGTACAAAGAGAGTGGAAGAGAGTGAAGTACTCCTCTGTGTGTGTGTGTGTGTGTGTATGTGTGTGTCTTCCATCCTCAGTGTATAAAGTGTTTGAAAGCGTTGCTCAGAAGTATGACATGATGAACGACGCGATGAGTCTGGGTATCCATCGGCTGTGGAAAGACCAACTGCTGCGTGCGATGAATCCTCAGCCTGGGTTACACCTGCTCGACACAGCTGGAGGCACCGGTACACATGTTCAGTCCATACATGCACACTAAACTATAAAAAATAGAAATAAGTGATCGTAAAATGCAGAAAAAAATGAACTGCATATATACTATAACTGCAAATAGAATCAAATAAAAAATCAAATAAGTACATCATTAATCCTCTTCTTTCGTGACGTGTGAAATGACGTGTGTGTGTGTTGTCTAGGTGACATCTCGTTCCGTTTCCTGAATTACACACGCTCAGTGCGTGAGAGGCAGTTGCGTCAGAGAGCACGGGCCAATCAGACGCCTTCCTGGCAGGACATCACCAGCAGTTACAGCTCAGAGATGGCAGAGCTTCCAGAAACCCGAGCGGTGGTGTGTGACATCAATAAAGAAATGCTGAAGGTGGGGAAAGAGCGGGCGGAGAACGCAGGGATGACCACAGGTACTGCATTACTGTGTTACTACACAGAACAGCGTTTCCTTTATAACCTTTCATCAAACTGAATCTCTGTAGTGTATTTGTTTATTTACTTACACACAAACATTACTGTAGAAGAGTGTTGTTCCGTTCTATTGTTCTTCCATTCTTTGTATAACGAGTGTATACACTCATACCACGATGTCGGGGTCACGATTCAATATTCTAATAAGATTTTGAACAAAACTTAAACGAATTAAAATTATGACTGTAAAGACTTATTTATTTATTTATTGGATCATAAGCAATAAAGAACAATGCGCATATGTCTCTATAGAACTGTTCATTAAAACATTGCTATGAGCATAGGTTTAATATTGTTTAAAAATAAATGAATAAGGACTGCAGGTTTACCATGTCTTAAAATTAAGTAAAGGAATAAATGATTAAACTCTCCACAAAATTTGATTGATTGATTGATTGGCACCTGTGGTGTCACTTTAGCTGGAGATAGAGCTCCAAAGTCGGTTAAAATGGCCGTATTCCACATTCTCTTTCTCAGGCGTTGTAGATCACAGCGGTATGAGGCTGGTGCCGCATGAAAGGTACACGTTCTATCCAACATAACGTTGTTGTGTAACGTGTGATGGTTGTTTGCGATCTGAGATATTGACCGATCGGTCACCTCACAAGTGCAGAGTATATCTGTCTCTGCCTTCGTGCAAGCTCTCCGTGAAAGAATGTGATCATGTGACCAGTGTGCTCTCTCTATATTTTAACTCTAAGCGTCGGGCAGATTGGGATCAGCTGCATAATTAATAGTCTGATGATGTCACACATTTCCATATCTCTGATCAGAGATGCAGCCAAGAGGCCCATGATCACTCTGGATGACCTGCAGAGACTACAGCTGAGGTGGGAGACTGTCCATAGGACA
>JAFFST010034029.1:57976-69842 GCA_022414735.1 Noturus placidus
CAGTAGCTGGTGTGAAGGTACGTTTTACACGGTAGCGAGGTGAGGTGGAAATATTGTGATCAATATGAATCATAGAACAGCATGATATAGTATAGCAGTTAAAATAGGTACGTTATAGTAGATAAAATTGTTATAGTATAGTATAATAGCTGAAATAGGTCAAATATACTACTGTACATTTGATAAAATTGGTATAGTTCAAAATAACAGATAAAACTGGTATATTTTCCTCAAAACACGTACATTTCATGTGTAGATTAACTGAAATTGACCATTAGAATGTGTACATTTGTGTATAAATCTGTATATTTTATTGAGTGTAATATACTGGAAATGAGAGGCTCAGATCTTAACTCTGGAGCAGGATCGGATGAAACGAATCAGACTCTCATGTCTGTTTTGGCTTCCTTAACGCACGGAATGAATTTGGTGTAAATTTAAGAAGGATGAATTTTTCATCACCAAAAAAATCACAAAGGCTATCCCCTTGCCTAACTAATCAGTTTACAAACTAATCAGACTCCCGTGTTCGTTTAAACACATGGCAAGAATTTGGTGAAAATTGGAGAACTATGAATTTTTCACCAATCCCCACGATATTTTTTTTCTAATGGAAAATGGAAAACAGGAAAAGAAGGTTTTGTCCCATTTTCTTTTTTTTGGATCAAAAACAAATCCTAATTATCATCACTTAGGTTTGATATTGATTTTCGTTCTTATTAAAAAGGTTACTCTAACTGCAACAACATTAACACTCCCAAATATTCAATAAAACATAAAGACTGTAGGCTTGGGGCACACGGTGGCTTAGTGGTTAGCACGTCTGCCTCACACCTCCAGGGTCCGGGGTTCGAGTCCCGCCAGGGCCACGTGTGTGCGGAGTTTGTATGTTCTCCCCGTGTGTCGGGGGTTTCCTCCGGGTACTCCGGTTTCCTCCCCCGGTCCAAAGACATGCATGTTAGGCTGATTGGCATGTCTAAAGTGTCCATTGTGTATTAATGTGTGTGTGAGTGTGTAAGTGATTGTGCCCTGCGATGGCACCCTGTCCAGGGTGTACCCCGCCTTGTGCCCGATGCCTCCTGGGATAGGCTCCAGGTTCCCCCGTGACCCTGAAAAAAAGTAAGCGGTTGAAGATGAATGGATGGATGGACTGTAGGGTTGGTGGTTCGATTCCCGGCCCACGTGACTCCACATACCGAAGTGTCCTTGGGCAAGACACTGAACCCTAAGTTGCTCCCGATGGCAAGTTAGCACCTTGCATGGAAGCTCTGCTACCATTGGTGTGTGTGTGTGTGTGTGTGTGTGTGTGTGTGTGAATGAGACACAGTGTAAAGCACTTTGGAACCGCTAAGGTTAAAAAAGCGCTATATAAGTGCGGACAATTTACCAAACATTTGAATATAAACACATGTAGTGTGATTTATGGTGGAGTTTTTCCTCTGAGCAAACCATTTTAAATATTAATATCAATGTACAAGGAAGAGGAGACTCACTCTCACACACACACACACGCGCGCACACACAAAGAAAGAAAGACAAATATTTTAAATTGAATAAAACCATATAATTTTTCAAAATCTTGTACACTTTGTTACAAAACTGTATAGTACTAAAATCTTAAAAGCGGTTTTTGGTCAGAGGATATTTAATCATCTCGTGTGCAATTACCATGTAGTTACAAAAGTTTTCATATTAGTGATCTCCAAAGCACTTCTTCAGACACTCTGAACATAAGACATGGCTTACAGATAAATATATTAGTCAATAAATATTCAGAGAACATATTTCCATGTATGAAAATGTGCTGCTATACAGAAATATACACGGCTCAGGCTCTAGCCTGCTGAACATCTGAAGAATGAGAAATGATGGGGAAAATAATTATATCTTTAAAAAAAACAAATTACAAAATATTAATTTTTGTACATAGGTTCTTTTATACAATCTTCTTAAGTGCTACAAACAATACAATAAAAAATAAAAATTAAATAGTGACTCGAGTACCCCCAAAAAAATGCTATATTCATTTGTAGTACATAATATAATCTATGGAAGGCAAGATTAGACTCTTTTCGTGTTACAGCACTGTAATAGCCGACGTATAAATAAAGTTATTTCAAAATGTCCGCCTGTGAAAGCCGTATGGGTACATTTCATAGAAACAGCATAAAATATTCTGTAAAAACAGAAAGGCATGAAGGTGTGTGAAGGTGTGTATGGGTGTGCGAGTGTGTGTGTGTGTGATGTCATTTTATAATTATAATTTCAAAGTGTGTGAGCTTTACGAAAAAAATAAAACTGCATTTGTGTTTCCTTAAACCGTTATGCTTTGGCCTTTTCAGTCTAACAGTGACTAACAGCGCGTGTTCTTTAAAACATTATTTAAAAAACAAACAATCAAACAAACAAAGCAAGTGCACCAAAACACTCGAAACATTTCCTAAAAGGATAAGGAAAAAAAAAAAAAAGGAAGATTAATTGTTGAATAATCTGCTCATTATAATTTCTTGTTCTATTAACTGTTGAACTGCACGTCGGAGACTAGCTAAACTTTGGTGTATAGTACAGACAGCTCAGTAGTCTCCTGTTTGTATTAATAAAACAACAACAACAACAAAAAAGTGTTCATCTCGGTTTGTTTCTGTACTAATGAGGCAGTGACCCTGAGAGAGAAAGGAGAAGACAAGGTGAGATGGGACGACGTGACGGACGTGTTCAAGTTCCCCTCGAAACAGTCCATGCACAGCTTCCTCCGAAACGTTCGCTTTTGGTTTTATTTACCCAAGTGATGATGATCTAGCTAGCCGACATGTCACACGTTCCTGACCGTAATAGTGATCCATGATGAAGTACTCGTACACCTAAACCGTTGGCTGTGAAAGGTGGCCCAAAAAAAAATATTTCAATAAATAAAAATATTTCAAAAATGTAGCCAGAACAAGCCACATACTTTAATATTAAATGTACCCTAAATGTCGATAAACCCTGTTGACGTGTGGAATTAAAACCCCTTGTGTAGCGTCGACTAAAAATGAAACCGCACTTCAAGCAAAGAGAAATGATTTCCGTTTCAGAAGTACACTTCGAGACGAGACGTGCGAGATGAATTTTTAACGGCGACCAAATTCGTAAGAAAAAGCTATGACTGATAACTCCGCCCCCGTCTTAAATGAATGTTAGCCATTCACAACTCGTAATACGTGCAAATGTTCTTATGAACTCTGTAATCGTGAGACCGTTCTAGTCCTCCCCCCTAAACAAAACCCCCAACACCTCCCCCCACCCCCCTTTACAATCCAGAGCCCTCGGTTGTAGATTTGCTCAATTTAAATGGAGCGGAAAACAGCGCTCTCGCTTCCTCGTCTTGTTGCTGTTGATATGTTTGACCTCTGCATTGTCCTGAGGTGAAAAACCCTTGATTAGTGTCTAAGGAAGTTCTGTTCTGTCCTGTTAACTGGTTTGTTTGAGGCTCGGAAACGAGACCCAATTCGCAGTCCGTGTCCTCAGGGATTATGGGTATTCGCTGAGTGAGTTCACAGCATCCTTGCCCCGAGCAGCCGTCGCTGTCCGTTTGGGCGTAGTGTACGTTTACGGAATAATCCTCTGCGTAACGTCCGACGCTTCCTCGGTGTACTTTCATTTCGGTGTAGAAGCAGCAAGGCAGTCCGTCATAGCTAGCACACTCGGGAGGTGACATCAGCTCGTTGCTAGCGGCGTAAAAGTTCTGCGCGGAAGGAATGGACACGCTTTGAGGCTCGGCGCCTCGGCGGCAGCGTCCTACCTCGTCTGCTCCTTCCTGTCCTTTATGCTCCACATTCAGCGGAGGAACCTCAAAACAGCAGCTACACGCTGCCCCTTGTTCCACACAATGCTCCACGGTTCCCTCTAGGGCTGAGGCTGAGGTAGTGCTAGTGATTTCCCTGGTTTCCAGTGACGAGTGGCTACAGTTAGGCTCAACGCTGCAATTCGATAGCTGGTCCCCCGAATTGTAGCATGGTCCTACAGGAGGCGGAACAAAGTCTGTACCTCCTGAAACAGGAGCCAAAATATCGTCACTAACGGACGACGTCGCTGGGAGTCCTGAACCGGAATCTACAGCCACCCCTCGGCAGGGACTTTTGCTCCGATAGATGTACGGATCGTAGTCGCTGCTGAGAGAACTTCGAAAAGTCGAGCAGCTTCCATAAACGCCCTGGTTGCTCACTTCCGTGCAATCCAACATGGAATCACTGGAAGAGCAATGGCATCGTCCTGAACTGCTGCTACTGCTGCTGCTATCGCTGCCCGGACAATCCGCGAGATATCCGCTACACACAGATCGTCCGTGTCCGTGGTAACATCCGAGCCCCGAAGCGCTTCCAGAGTCCACCAGACGAGAAGAGGAAGGTGCTGCCATGTGCACCAAAGTTGGGTATAGAAGTCCAGGTTGGAAGGATCGAGTGTGGCCCTTGTGGCTTGCGCCACCAGGCTGACCTTCCTGCTGGGGAAACGTCAAGCCTTGGAAGTAGTAGTGCTGATACATGGTCTCGTACTGTGAGAAACAAGCGGCACGAGAGAAGTTGCGAGGAAATTTGGGGCGTTTGAAGGCATGCGGTTGAGGGTAAGGAAGTGCTCGATGCTCTAGGGTGCAGTGATGAGGGTTCATACCATGGTAACTCCGAATGAAATTTGACTGCGAGGGGTAAAGGTTCTGATCCGGAAGTTGGTCTACTGTTAATACAGTAATTGGGTTTCCATGGGTATCCATGCTAGTACGAGTTGGAAATGCCGTCACTTGCCCAGCTCGATGCACTCTTCCTGGATAGTGAACAGGAAGAACCACCCTTGGCTGCCGACTGTGGAGCCCCGGGTTCCCAGGGTCCATGCACACGGGGCCAGGGTTTCCTTTCTTTTGTTCTGTGTGTGTGGGGAGAACAAAAGTTAATTTTTGTATACACATAGAAAAAAGTAACAGGTACAAGATTTAGATTTACAAGCTCACCGATGATGTTATGCCTGCAGTGTGGACAAGTGTGATGCTGCAGAAGCCATGGATCCACGCACTTCTTATGGAAACGATGCGCACAAGGGATCACCCTCAATTCCTGAAGTGGACAAGAAGGCAAGAAGGAAATCAGGAGGGTCTTTTTATAATCCGCAGCTGTATTTGCCTAAATCCCGACCTTAGACGCGGTCTCGAAATCCCACCAGGGAGGGATTTTGGAGCCTTTGATTATGTTACAACTAATTCAGCTCTAAAAAGTTCTGAATTCTCGACTGCACACTTTCCCAACCATGATTCTAGGGGAACCCTTCGTCCTGTACATTTCAAACGTTGATGAACTGATTTGTTGAATCAGGTGGATTGAGAGCAGGACAAGAGGGTGCTCCAGGACTAGAGCTGGGAACTTGTACTCTACTGTAACAGTGGAGTTGTGTCTCTGGACTGTTAAGGTCATCACCAACCCCCTCCTGATGAATCATGTCTTCTCCCATCCGCCCGGCCTTTTGTTGCTTTTATTCATCGCTGAAGCAAAAAAAAAAAAAAAAAACTCCTCTTTTGTTCCCTTTGAGTCTTTTATAAGCCCACTTCCTGTGCACTACCCAGGCGCCTTGCTTTGTGGCTTATTTTTATTTAGTATGACACACAACCCACAAGACCAAAAAAACCCCAAAACAAAATAAAACAAACAAACAAAAAAAAGAAACGGTTTGAACTCAGTGACACGTTTGTCCTCGGATGACTGGAGTGGCAAAACTGGCACGAGGACAGTTTGTTCTTTAATATATAATTATTATAATTGTTATAATTGTTCTTCCTGTTTTTCTTGGTCTTTCCTGTTCTTTAATGCACGACACGTGCTGTATAAAGTTCCTGAAAGATGATGTGGAGTGCGTTTAATCATGCTGAATTATAAGATCAACCTTTCAATCTTTACACTTTCATAATAAAATGTTAAACTGGAATCTGCTGCACTTAAGTTGCTTTGTATAACATCAGCCAAATGCATTAAAAAAATAAACAAACAAACAAACAAACAAAAACAGCAAAGTAGTATTACATGCTCACAGGCCTGTTCTTTATTTATTTATTTATTAAATATTAAATAGGGCGGCTGTGGCTACAGTGGGTAGAGCGGGTTGTCCACTAATCCACTAATCGTGGGGTTGGTGGTTCGAATCCCGGCCCGGGTGATCCCATGCCGAAGTGTCCTTGGGCAAGACACTGAACCCTAAGTTGCCCCCAATGGCAAGCTAGCACCTTGCATGGCAGCTCTGCTACCATTGGTGTGTGAGTGTGCTCTCATTTGTAAGTCGCTTTGGATAAAAGCGTCTGCTAAATGAATAAATGTAAATGTAAATATATGAGGCTTTTCCAAAATTCCTAGAACTTTCTAGAAACAGTTGGCCAAGCTTTTATCTGTGTCATGGTTGACCGAGAAGAACGAGATATGGTGACAGATTGTTTTTTCTTTACACTATTAAAATAAAGTTAGTAAATTAATACTACGTATTACTATTATTCTAAGAGAAGTTTTTTTGTGTCCCTAGTTGCCAGCTAGTTAATTGAGCTGCTCTCGCAAAGGAAAGAGATTAACCGAAGCTCCGCCTTTATCAACTCCGGGACGAGGGCAAAAGTACTACATGCGTAAAAACCCTTACCTCTCCGTCGATGTATTTCTCGAGGCAGATGGCGCAGTCCGACGTTGAGCTGCTGCTCAGAGAATCCAACGCGCCGCAGCTGCTCTCGCGCTGACCTTTAACCTTTGCCTTAAACTTTCGGGTCTCCATTTTGTCCAGAGCTTGACTGGCCATCCTGTTCATAGAGCTCTGGATGGAAAAAGGAAGTGAGAAGATAAAGGATGTGTTAAAGAAACAGATCTTTGACTTTTATTTTTGGACTTGTGTTTTAATCGTGTCGAAGGTACCTGGCTGCGTCTCTGCTTCAGCTTGATTTTGAAGAGGAGGATAAGGCACACCAGAGACACCACGACGAAGAACGCCAAGAAAATCCCCATGTCAAAATACTCCGTGGGCTGCAAGCAATATGACAACAACAGAATAAATATGAACCGCTTACTGACAGAATCCTGAGTAGTTTATATATAGTTTAATATACAGTATTATGCAAAATCCAGGGTTGAAGATAATAGTTTTTGAATTATTATTATTCCGGGATACAGAAACATGTCGAACAATGTGAACTGTACACGGAGATGATATTAAATCTGAATCCCACTAACCTGAGTTAGCGGACTTTCAAAGTGATTGAGGATCTAATAAATGGTAAATGGCGCACTTATATAGCGCGTTTATCCAAAGCGCTTTGCACTGTGTCTCATTCACACACACACCAATGGTAGCAGAGCTGCCATGCAAGGCGCTAACTTGCCATCGGGAGCAACTTGGGGTTCAGTGTCTTGCCCAAGGACATTCGGTATGTGGAATCATGTGGGCCGGGAATCGAACCACCAA
Source organism: Noturus placidus (assembly GCA_022414735.1). Lineage (NCBI taxonomy): Eukaryota > Metazoa > Chordata > Actinopteri > Siluriformes > Ictaluridae > Noturus > Noturus placidus. Next base: position 65,432 of record JAFFST010034029.1, read on the forward strand.
CCCTACGATTAGTGGACTACGCTCTACCGACTGAGCCACATCCGCCCCACGGATGTGGATAATAAAGCAACCCCAGTTCTGCTGCAACGAGTCTGATAAAGTGATTCAGAAACTAATAGTGATACAGATTCAAATACAAAAAAATGACAATAACTAAGAATCTAATAAAATTCTTATAAACTGAACTTTTTTTTTAAGGAAAAAGGCGATTCCATTACTGAGAAAGTGATTCATATAAAATAACTGAATCAGATACTGCTCTAGTGATTCTGATCAACTGATTTGGACAGAATAATGCTTTTAAGTAATGGAGAATGTAATAAAGTGATTCCAGTCCTGACAGAATGATTCTGATAAGGTGGTTTGGAACTCAAGTGATTCTGAATCAAATAAAATGATTCACAAAACAAATAAGAATCTAATAAAATAATTCCAATGCTGATAAACTGATTCTGATACATTGATTCTTATAAAATAGTTGAGAATCTACTAACTTTATTCTGAATCTAATAAAGCTACTCTGAAAAATTTACGAATAATAATAATAATAATAATAATAAAGTAATTCCAATTCTGATAACGTGATTTATATAAAACAAATGTGAATCTATTGAAGTGATTCAGATAAAGTGATTCGGATAAAGCGATGGGGCTTTTAGGTTTCTTACCCTCGGAGGCCGATGCTGGATTCTGGCTCGTGCCACTTTCTGTTTATTTACAATGTTCATCAGTTTAACAGCATCGGTTCCTTTAACGTAGACCACCGGCCTCTTCAGGGGGTCCTCAGAGAGCTGGTTAAGCTGGACAAGAGAAACAGAGAGATGGAATAATTTAGAGAGAGAATTTAGATACAAAGGCAACCATAACCAGAGAGAGAGAGAGAGAGAGAGAGAGAGAGAGAGAGAGAGAGAGAGAGAGAGAAAGAGGGAGAGAGTGTGAGAGAGACAGACAGGAAGGAAAAAGGGAACATGGAGAGAGACAGAGAGAGAGAGAGAGCGAGAGAGAGGGAGGAAGGAGAAAGGGAACATGGAGAGAGAAAGAGAAGGGAAAACCACGAAAGGATATGAGAGGGCTTAACCCAACACTTGGGGAAGGAGAACTGAAGGGATCAAGGAATAAAAAGATGAAAGACATAGGAAAAGGGAAGGGAGGGGAAAAAAGAGGTATGCAGCTATGCGTTCTATTTCTTCATCGCAACTTTACAGCAAGGAGGGGAAACGAAGCAAAAGTAAAGAAAAGTTTCCTGACTCACTTGATCGATGGCGTCTGGATTTTCGGACACGTCAAAGATCACGGCTGTAGCCCCTCTCTGCACCGCCCTCTTCGCCTGCGTGACGAGAAGGAAAAATGAAGTTAGCGGCACTGCCAATGATCATTTACATGATGTACTGGAATACTTCACTACATCCCATTATTTTACTGAGCTTTACAAAGACTCACTGGAGTTTCAGTACAAGCTCACCTAACCCAACCATCTGTATGTTCTCACAGCCACTAGAGGGCACTCTTGACCTAATTACTTAGCATTGCAACCTCTTCCACTTTCAGTGTTTTACTGTGTGATGTGGTCAAAGGGATATTTTAGTGAGATTGACAGATTCAGCAAAGTGTACAAGAGAATAAAACGTAGAAAATAAATCAAAAAGAGAAAGATTCTATGGGGCAGGGCTTGTTAACTCAAGGCAGATAAACATGGAGCCTCAATAAAGTGTCCTCTCTGTTAGACTTTGGAGAAGCAAACAACAACAACAACAGCAGAAAAACAATGCTCCTCGAGGTTGGTGTGCATGATGGAGAGCGTTGGAATGCTTGATTGAAAATGCTGGTGTGTGTGATGGAGAATGCTGGTGTGTGTGTGTGTGTGATTGAGAATGCTGGTGTGTGTGTGTGTGTGTGTGTGTGTGTGTGTGTGAGAGAGAGAGAGAGAGAGAGAGAGAGATGAGAGAGTTGGAGTGTGTGGAGAAGAACATTGGCATGGGTGTATGTAATTGAGAACGTTGGTATGTGATTAAGAACTTTCACGTACAGACAAAGCAAATAAAAACCGGCCAATGGACAAAATGTAAACCTTTTAGATACGCTTCGTGATGGGTCTTAGAGGAATTATGGGGGATGGGGGGGATGAAGACGGTGAAGCTCCACTACTTACCAATTTGTGCCTCCAGTCCATTACGCTAAGCTTATTTCTGTGATCGAGACATGAGACAGCACCCAGCGGACACGTGTGTGTAGAAAGATATTCAGCGATACCACAACGAGAACGAAAGATCAAAAGGACACGAGAAAGCAAACAGTGCACGTGAGCGCATGCGCGCACACACACACTCATACACAATCTCTCACTCGCTGGCATTCCTCCATCAACTCTCACCTCTATACTGGCAAAAAGAAGGAAGGATGAGAGGACAGGAAGTCCAGAAAAACAGAAGCGCTCAGGGGAAGTAATCAAGATTACACAAAGTGTAGTTGTTCTCAATCCACTGCATCTTACATAACAGTAATTATAACATCAATATTGATGCTTTCACACACACACACACACACCTCATATCGTAAGACTTACCACGTTTACTTAACGTTCACCAAACAACAACAAAATTAACATTCGCCATCCTCTAACTAAACATGAAAGGTCAACAAATGCCAAAAACAACCCAATGTCCTCCAACTAAATCCCAACGTTCCCAATTAAATCTTTAACGGGAACTGTATAATGAGTGTTAGTGGTGTGTGTGACGGGAAACATTGGTGTTTAATGGTAAAAGAGGTTGTGTGTGTGGTTTTGGATGAAGACACGTTTCACATTTGGCGGAGAATGTTGTTTGTGATTGAACAGAGACATTTGGATGGAGAACAGTGATGGTTGGATCCTACATTAGGACGTCTTGGATGGCAGAGAAAGTTAGCATCTGGATGGATGGGTGGGGGGGGGGAGAGAACCCATGTCTGGGATGAGAGAGAGTCTCTGTGTCTAGACCGATGGGAGCGCGCACAGGTATTTGAATCAATAAAGCTCTGCTGTCTAGAGTGCTAGCATTTGTACAGCGAGAGAGCACAGACATATTGAGGAGGGACAGAGGAAAAATGGGGTCTGTTGAGGGAAAAAAGTGTGCCCTAGCGTCTGGATGGAGGAGGTGGAGAGAGAGAGCGCATGCAAGAGCGTGCATTGGCATCTGGATGGAGGCAGAGAGAGAGAGAGATAAAGAGAGAGAGAGAGAGAAAGAGAGAGAGAGAGAGAGAGAGAGAGAAAACAAGCATCTGGATGGGGAATGTTGGGCCCGAGGTCCCGGGTTGCTGATGTGTCCCTGGTCGCTGAGGTGTCCCGGGTCACTGATATATACGTCTCACTAGCTATTTTATGACTGTATGATGTCAGAGCAGCGGATTCACTGAGTCGCTCATCTAGAGGTGCCTGAATCACTAACACCATCCATGATCTCTCTGGCAGAGACAGGAGATGTGAAGATTTCCACCCAATGTCTCATTTTCAGAGACAGTACGGCCATTACAGAATCTCATTAGTCTCAGCAGGGACAGACTTTTGTACTTCCCAGAGATTTGTACTCAATCTACTGCCATTCTCGAGTTGGAGCCAAAAACAGCTCCATGTGGAGATTAACCACAGAAGCAGAGGAAAAAGCAGATGTTACACTACGACACATCACAAACTTGTTTCCAGATAAGACAAGGTTCTGTCGGCTTCATCTCTCGGACACTATTTATTTCGAAACAACCTGAGGAACTTCCCAGAAACACTGCTGTCTAATAGGATGAAAAGAGGGGTGGGGGTGTTTTTCCACACCATCATACCGATGGTTTTTATGTACACAATGTTCTTATTTATACGTTGGAGATCTAAAGGCAGAAACAGGCAATTAGGTGTGGGCTAGAAACTGGAAATACTGTGTACCAGGGTGCAGACGTGAAACAGGGCTTATTTACAGGTCTAACACACAAACGTAGTCATTTTTCACTACACTGACTGTGGCATTAAATTATTTTGGGACTCCCGCTACACAAAATCTCTCCTTAAACATATCAGAGACACGGTATAGAAGCCTGTAGGCGTAGGCTTTGGTCTATACCCAGTGCCACGTTATTCAATATGCCTATTTAAGGAATTCCACGTGTATGAAACTGTGAAATTAAACGTGTCCAATAAACGGACATGGATTTCAAATAGCACACACATACAGTATATACATATATATATATATATATATATATATATATATATATACACACACACACACACACACAAGGGGGGGGGATGAATCAAGTGTAAATGAACCACATGTAAAATGACATAGATGAATCATATATAGATGAGTCATATATAAATGAATCATATATAAATGAATCACATATAAAAATCTTGTGGGAGGTATGTTACTGGGGTTAAAAGATTCTG
>JAFFST010034133.1:0-13673 GCA_022414735.1 Noturus placidus
ATGACCAAAAGGCGCAAATTAATTAAATTTTAATCGAAATCAGCAGGAGCCTCCAACTTCACGTCCTACTTCATTCCAATCCGAATTCGAACCTCGAGTAATTGTTATTATTATTATTATTATTATTATTATTATTATTATTATTATTATTATGCCAGTCTGCTAGGTTCATCTTCTCTTGTGGCTGGTCTGCACAATCCCACCACTAGGGGCCGGCCCAGAGTAATAGTAATAGTATAAGCAATCCATTGCTCTTCCTGTGAGACCCAGATGTGAAGACTTGAATTTTAAGACCTGAATTTGTTAGGTTGAAGTATAATGTGTTGAAATACTACCTGACAAATACTGAAGATGGTATTTTAACAACTGAATTTTGAGTGCTGGAATTTTTTCAGTCCAAATATACAAACACAATGAATCCATCCATCCATCCATCTTCAACCGCTTACTCCTTTATCAGGGTCACGGGGAACCTGGAGCCTATCCCAGGAGGCATCGGGCACAAGGCGGGGTACACCCTGGACAGGGTGCCAGTCCATCGCAGGGCACAATCACAAACACACTCACCAAACCCAATGAATTGCAGAGGAAACTAATTGAAGCACTGTTATTGCTGTGTTTTTTCATCTGTATTTATTTGTGTCAAATTGCTGGGCAAAAAATTCCAGTACGGTCATTGCGATATGTTTTTATTCAATTTATGTAAGTGGAGGTTGTTATTATAGCAGAACAAAGGGGGACCAATTCCATATTAATGGCCATGGTGTTGGAATGGGGCGTTGAACAAGATCATATGGGTGCGATGGGCAGGTGTCCACATACTTCTGGCCGTATAGTTTATTTAATTTAATATTGCAACACAATACAGTGATGTTCTTGATGTTAATATATAGGGTTTGGAAGGGGCAGGTTTTGAGTGTCACAGCGTATTTTCATCCAACTCTGCTAAAGGAACTGTAGAACTCGACATGTGAGAAGTTTGGTGGGAAGGAGCACCAAAATAAACACCGTCCCCAATTTTCAGGACTTTCACCTTGCTCAAGTTCATCAACACTTTTCAATCTGGGTGTGCGTGTGTGTTTGTGCTATCCTCTGTCAGCTCGCTCTCTCTCTGTCTTGCTCTCTGTCCCTGTCTCTCTCTCTCTGTCTCTCTCTCTCTGCTTTATGGTGCTCTTCTTATTTCCTCCTGAAAGGGCAAGCAAAGCATACATAAGTAAAGTCGACGTGATCTCACACACACACGAGAATCATCACTCCTTTCCTGCTGGTTCAACCCACCTCCACCCGCCTACAGCTCACGCTCGACCCCCTATCCCCAGAAACGTTTTGACAAAATTGTTACATTATGTATGTCGTCACTTTTTCAATCTCAGTATCATATGGTATCTCTTACTCCTTAAGGGCCGGTTCTCCCCTTGCTCCTCCACCCTTCTGTCTCTCCTGGAGGTTTCAGTCACATGGATGACGACTTTGCTGTGGCTGAAACTCAGTCCTTTGTGTGTGATGCTGCACAAGCTGATGCTACGCTAGACAAGACGGCTCAGTCACGGAGTGGCCCTGAATCTCGGCGCTCAGATGGAGCCTCATCCTCCCGGGTGGGCTTTTCAGGCAGTAGGCATCAACTGGCAGAAGCCAGGGAACCTGCAGAGGAGGACTGGCAACTGCAGGCAACTCAGTTATACGGTAACTATATTTACATTTATGGCATTTGGCAGATGCACTTATCCAGAGCAACTTACTTTTATCTCATTTTATACAACTGAGCAGATAAGGGTTAAGGGCCTTGCTCAAGGGCATGAACTCACGATCTCCCGATCAGTAACATCCAACATCTTTAACCACTGAGTTACCACTAATTACAACCATCATGTCCTTCAGCTAGCATGGAAAACGGTACTGAAGATGTTTTTACTTATTCCTTCGCCCTCTGCTTTAACATTCACATAAAGCATTTAACCTGCATAGACCTGCATAATACACAGTGTCAGATCAAGTATTTAGTAACTAGTAAGTAATTTTAGTATGATTTGGAGATGCACACACTCTTTAACGTCAGCAAATTACAGGCTATTAAGTCAGACGTTTCAGACTGAATATACTGTATATTATTCACTCAGTACGTTTACATGGACAACAATATTCAGATATTAACCCGATTAAGACAATACTCTGATTAAGTAACTAGCATGTAAACAGCGATTATTGATGACCTTGATCTGACTAAAGTCATACTCGAAGCAAACCCAAATCGAAGTAAGACATGTGGAGTATTCCTATTTCAGTTGCTTTATCGAAGTGCATTACAGACATGTACACACTTTAATCACACTATTAACGTTGTGTGGGAGTTTTTACCGCTTTTTGCGACAGGACACGTACACGCACGGCAACGCTCAACCGTTTTTTTACAACAAACAAGAGAGCACGGCTGGGTCCGAAACTGCGTACTTACCTACTATATATTAGGAGAAATACATGTATTACGGCTACTAAATAGAAGATAAGTATGAGGTTTGGGACGCATCCCATGGCTTCAAGCAGTCGTCTATTTACATGTACAGCATGACAAATAATTAACTGCACTTGAAGCTTTCTAAAAAATGAAACACTCTAAACTGTACCATAACAAAGACGAACTGCATGTAGATACGTGAAATTCTGGAGGGAACGTCGGACGGCGTGACGTGGGGACACAATGACGTGTGCCGTTAATCGATCTATGTTCTATAACATGTCAAACGGGAACATGAAAGGCGTATTCTAAAAGCAACTCATGTAAACACCTTAATCACAATTTTGCCTTATTCAGAATAAGGTCAATAATTAGATTACTGCTGTCCATGTAAACATACTCATTGTCTTGCAGTCATTCTGATAAAGGATTATGGTTGATAAATGTAAATAGTGACATTAATGCCATGTACACTGCCAGTCACACCCCGTTGAACATGTTCCTTATGGTTTATTAGCATTTAATCACTGCCACAGACAGAGTTAATGATACAGAGTAGTAATTAAATAAGGAAAATCTAAATCTGTGTGGAACCAGTTGCTCTCAGGTCCTAATGGGACTCTACTGTAATTGAGTGCTTTATTAAAGGCTGGCGCAAATGCAGGATGAACTTATTAAGCCGATTTCCCATATTAACTATAAAATATGAATACAAAGCATGCTGCACGTGCCTAATTAAAGTGATAAAAATTTGGGGATTTTCTAATTAGATTAGCTCTAGACGGTCCACTGTGGTCATTTCTAAGGGTGTACTCGCACCAGACCCGGTTGCCTTGTACCGTGCCCAAGCACGATTGGCCGCCCCCTCCCCTACTCTCCCGCTGGCCTACTTAACGTACTTAACCTGAACATGCTTGTGTCATATAGAATCATTTCTTTGATCAGACTACGATTTAAGTCTGTTTATGTAATCCATCAAGTCCGATCAGAAGTTAAAATAATCAGAGTGATGATAAATGTTTTAATCCATCAAAGGCCTAATATGTTAATAAACATTTTAGATTTCAAAACAATAGTTTTCCAGCACAAAATGAAATGTTACAGAAAAATGTTTGTATATCAGTAAAGAAAGCAGTATGTTAAGTGGTAAGACACTTTTCAGACAAAAAAAACACAATGATTGCTGATTGCAGAATTAAGAAGCGACAGTCAAGGTCTACAGAAGAACTGTGTCTGGTTCTGCAAGATGTGCAAGAACACTTCCAGCTCATTTCCTTATCAACCTACACTAATAGTACCTGGAAAAATTATTATTATTTTTTTTAAATCAAAGGGTCATCACACCAGATACTGAGTTTGTTTTATTTATTACTGTTTACTGCTCTTTTAATTTCATTATTTTTGAAGGCATCTTTGCTCTACTGCATTTCTTTGCATGTGCTCAAGACTTTTGCACAGTACTGTATGTCAAAAAAAAGCCAACAATGCCCATGGAGTGTACTTATTTTTTCACATGTACAAACACATGCATTTGTTTAGTACATGCAGTTTCTCTGTATATGTGCAGCATTCTTGGACTCTGATGGTGATTGGCTTATAAGTGATTTATCCTGGAGTGAGGTATTTAATTAACAGCGACTTTTTTTTTCCTCAGCATGAACAGCCAAAGACACTTTCATTTCTGTTTTGCTCCTGTTTCTAGATGTTTCTCTTTTTATTTATCACGAGGTTGACTTGGATTGTTCCTACTGTCGGTGCATCACTGTGCTAATGTTTTTAGCCACCTTGAAAGCCATCGATATATAGGATAAATAGTTCAAGTGGCTTTATTGTCATTTCACACATATATACGGTTGGTACAGTCCACAGTGAAAGAAACAATATTCGTCTAGGACCACGGTGCTACATAAAAGAACACCGTAACCACGTGAGACGACACAGAATTTAAATAAGACCTACACATTTCTACACAAAGTGCACGTGCAGACGTGTCCTAAAAACACAGGACCGTACATTACTACTAAAACAGGACAATACGCACAGGAAGTGAACGTGTAGCGCCGAACAGTACACGGTTTTAGTGTGGAAGTGCTTGATATAACAGGTAGTGCAGAAGATAGGTGCCAAAGAGTAACAATATAATTTAAAAATGGTCCTCAATGTCTCAGTTAATCAGATTGATTCATGCTGTGCTGTATGGGACTACATTTCCCTAATAATTATCGAACCAAAAGTCCAAAACAAGAATGCACTACAGTGTAAAGTAAACCTTTTTACTAGTTGACTAGTTTACCAAGTGTGAGCTCCAGTATGCATTGTCCTTACTTGATGAAGCTAACAGTGATCTTATTATCATTCATTTATTATAGCTATGAAACATTCAGAAGGCGGTACTAAAGCTGGGAAATCGCTGGATCTAGATGCTACACAGGCTTATGCTGATGTCCTAGGCCAAGAGGAGGAGGAAGATGGAGGAAAAGAGGAGGAAGAAGAGGAGACGCAGCCACTGGCCGCTCCGGGCCACTCCAGCATCCACACTGCTGAAACACAGCTCATCAAACACAGAGCCCAGAATGAAGATAACAGCGATCATAAAGCTAATAAGGAGAATGTTGCTAGCGAACCAGAAAGAAAGGCAGAAGAGGATGTTAATGATGAGATGCAAGGGAATTCACATCTCTATTCTGCAGACACTCTACTGATCGTCAGGAGTCCGAGGCAGGAGGAGGAGGAGAAGAGTACTCAACCCTACGCTTTCCTCATGGCCCAAATTCAGAAAGAACAGGAGGACACTGAGAAAGAGGAGCATGAGACCAAGGATCAAGGGGTACAAGAGACAGAGGAAGCAGAAAGGGCTCGAAATACAATGAATGAGCGTGTGGGACAAGAGAATGATCCAGAGAAAAGAAAAGAAAATGACAGAACGGTGATGGAAAAGAAGAATGATGTGACTAGTGATGGGCCAGAAGAGGAGAAGAAGGAAAGACACGAGAATAGAGTGGAAAATGATGATAAAGTAGATGAAGCACGAACAAATCCTGCTGAGGCTGATGCTATTGCTGAAACACAGCCTATGTGTGAGGAAGAAGAGCAGGAGGAAGAACAACAGAATGAACCTAGCTCCAGCAGAGGAACACCGCCTGCGGAGGTTGAATCAACACAGCCTCTCGAGCCTAATGATCACACTCATGTTGCTACTGCTGAAACACTGCCAATGTGTGAGGAAGACGATGGGCAGGAGGAAGAGGAGAATAAACCTAAGAATAGCAGAAGACCTGGTAGAGCGAGACGGGCTGCTAAAGTTGAGCCAAAACAGCCTATCGAGTCTGACAAAGTCACCAGTGGGATCGTTGCTGAAACACAGCCTATGTGTGAGGAGGATAAGGAGGAACAGGAGGAAGAGCAACAGAGTGAAGCCATGTCTACCAAGAGATCCAGTATGAGGAGACGCAACGCTAAGGCGAAGCCAGCAAAACCTGTCGAGTCTCGTGTTGCCATTCTTGAAACCCTACCAATGTGTGAAGAAGAGGAAGGACCGGAGGCTGAAGCCAAATCTGGTAGAAAATCCCACAGAGGAAGGCAGACTGCTAAATTTGAGCCCACACAACCTCTCGAACCCGATTCTACTACTGAAACAATGAAGATGGATGAACACGAGGAAGAGCAAGACTGTAGGAGGAGCCTGAGAGGAAAAGAAAGAGGAACAGCAGCATCTGACAAGGGTAAAGGCAGAGGAAGAGCTGCAGTAGAGAAAGAGAAGAGAGGGAAGCGAACGAAAGTAGAGCAAGAGGAGGACAGTGAAGGAGAGGTAGACCAAGGAAACAAAGGAAGAGGACGAAAGAACCTGAGGAAGAAGTCCAAAGATGATGACAAGGCCAGACTCAAGCTAATGGAAGCTGATCATGAAGAAATAGAACATTTAAAAATGCAAGAGAAAGAGGAGGAAAGTGTGAGACTGCTGAGGGAGAAGAAGGAAGATCATCTAGAAAGAGAAGAGAGAGAAGAACGTGAACTGGAGAGAGTGAAGCGTGAAAAGAAGGAAAGAGAAGAGAAAGAGAAGGAAAGATTGGAAATAGAAAAGAGAGAACAAGAAGAAAAAGGGAGGCTTGATAGAGAAAATAAGGAAAAGGAAATAAAAGAGAAACTAGAGATGAGTGAAGGACAAGCGCTTGAGCAAAAGTGTGAAAAAGAAAGGAAAAGACAAGAAGAAATTGACAGATTAACCAGAGAAAACAAGGATAGAGAAGAGAAAGAACAGCTAGAGAAAGAAACGAGGGAAGAGAAGGAAAAACAAGAAAAAGAAATGGAACAAAAGGAGAAGGAAAAAGAGAGTAAAGACAGTAAAGAGGGTGTGGGAAAAGAAAAGAGACAAGCACCAGGAAAACGGAAAGCAGGGCTAGAAAGAAATGGAAGGAAAAGCAAGAAACAGGAGGATCAAGAATTAGAAGAAGGAACTAAAGAAAGACTGGCCTCTGAATGTGAAGAAAGGAGCAGTAAAAATCAAGAGGAAGAACAAGCTGAGAGTGGAGCGAAACCCAGACGAAGCCGACGCACTGGCAGGAAATCTGTTGCGCCCGCTGCTGGTGTGGAGGACGAAGGCGGTCCAGCTAAAAGAACTCGATCACGCTCCAACTCCTCTAACTCTGTGTGTTCCGAGCAGTCCACTCAGGATAGCTTGAATGAAGGAAGAAGAAGTGGGGGAAGGAGCAAAGCTGTTGAAAAAGTGAACGAGACAGGCAGGCCATCAGGCAGAAGAACTACCACAGCGCCCTCTAGTGAGAAGGAGGACTTAAAGCAGGCTGCTCAGTCTCGCTCCAACTCCAGGAGCTCTGATGGATCCAGCAGCAGTGTGGCCACTCAGAGCCGAGGCAGGGGAGGGAACGGGAGGAAGAGTGTGAAAGCGGAAGAGCCGGAGGAGGGAGAACAGTCAGCAGCTGTGTGGCGAGGAAGAGGTGGGAAACGTCCTGGGTCAAATGACGTTAAAACAGACGCAGCAGTTGAGGCAGAGAAGGAAGAGGCTGAAGTTATGGCTGTTGCTGTGGACGGTGTTATGAACCAAAGCAGCAGCAGGGGGCGTAAAAGAGGTGCTGATGTTTCTATGCTGACAGCAGAAACTCCACAGGCTTCTAAAACCCCTCGCCGCTCTCTAGCCGGACAGACACACAAGGTAGAAGAATATGCACATCTAAGCAGTTATATTTCCTCATTCGCTTAAGTCAGCTTTATTCTACATGTACTAAACAAGACTGAGTAACAAAATGCAAACGGCAGAAATGCAATGCATTTAAAAAAAAGTATTCAGTTTTGTTTTATTCTTGCGTTTAGGTGCAGTGGCATGATTTGAGCACATGATTCCACTATTATAATAAATGCTACATGGGCAAAACCGCATACAAGAAATGACACAATAGTAATACATACATTTGTGTCCCAATTCTCTCTCACTCCCTTTCAGGTTCTGTTTACAGGAGTAGTGGATGAGGATGGGGAGAAGGTGGTGGTGCGTCTGGGTGGAGGGCTGGCGAAAGGCGTTGGTGATATGACTCACCTAGTGACCGATAAAATCCGTCGTACCGTTAAGTTCCTGTGTGCCGTGGCCCGAGGAGTGCCGATCGTTACCCCTGACTGGCTGAGTAAGGTGAGGAATTTAAGCATTAAAGTTAAGGTTTGCGCATAAGCCCAAGAATAAGAGCAACGTATTAAAATTCTTTAGTACTTAACTAGAGTATTAGCCTGCTTTAGAGGTGTTTCAGAAATCTAACTAGATTTGGCAAAACTGAGGCCTGGCAGATTTTTCTGAGCTTGGAAACATGTTCTCCAGATGTATGAAGTTGCAGATGCAAACATCTGGCTCTCACTCAGTACGTTTACATGGACAACAATAATCCGATATTAAGACGATACTCTAATTAAGAAACTAACATGTATACGGCGATGATTGATTACCTGAATCCAACTAAAGTCATACTCTGAGTAAATCCAAATCGAATAAAGACATGTGGAGTACTCCTGTTTTAGTCGCATTATCGACGTGTATTAGACACCTTAATCACACTATTAACGTCGTGTGGCAGTGCTCAACCGTTTGACGGTAAACAAGAGAGCACGGCTGCGTCCCAAACCGCGTCCTTACATACTATATATTAGGTGAAATACATGTGTCTCGGCTACTATATAGTAGGTCAGTATGCGGTTTGGGACGCAGCCCACGGCTTCAAGCAGTCGTCTATTTGCACGTACAGCATGACAAATAATTAACTGCACTTAAAAGCTTTTGTAAAATTAAGAGTGTAGGACACAAAACTGTATCTGGTTCCATAATGAAGAGGAGCTGTATGTTAATACGTGAAATTCTGGAGGGAACGGCGTGGCGTGGGGACGTAATGACGTGTGCCGTTAATCGATCTATGTTCTATGACATGTAGAACAGGAACATGAAAGGAGTATTCTAAAAGCAACTCATGTAAACACTTTAATCATAATATTGTCTTATTCAGGATAAGGTCAATAATGAAAGGCTTAAAAGGTGTGGGTAGGAATGAATATGTAGAAGAAAAACATCATTACGAAGCGTTTATTTGTCACGGTTACATTACAGCACAGTGACATTCTTCCTTCACGTATCCCAGCTTGTTAGGACACTGGGGTCAGAGCACAGGATCATCCATGATACGGCATCTCTGGAGCAGATAGGGTTAAGGGCCCAACAGTCGCAGCTTGGCTGTGCTGGGGCTTGAACCCTTGACCTTCTGATCAGTAACTCAGAGCCTTAATCTTTGAGCAACCACTGCCTCATTCTTGCCTCCATACCTCACTCGCACTGGTAATCACCCGATCACTTTCCTTCTGATTTGCTTGATGACTTTTGTTGCCCCGCCCACTTTTGTTACAGATGGTCACGTCACCGGAAATTGCTAGCTCACACTGAAAATGAATGATATGCAGCTACTTTGTTGCATCGCGTCATTGCTGGTGTGAACACGGCTCCGAACAATGCTTCCTTCATACGCAGCTCTGCCACCGCATGTTTTCAATCTGCAACATCACAATGCTCACAGACGCCCACAGGTGTCTCGTGTTGCTTCAGTCCTTCCCACCCAGAGAACAAGGCTGATTTATTTTGGACTATGGCTGTGGCATCATCAGAATTCTAGCTTGTGATCTCCCGAGGATTGTATGAGAACTTCTCTTGTGGCACTTGGGAGTCCCAAGTTTAGAAAACAAAAAAAAATTACCAGAAAAACAAAACAGCATGGCATTAAAGACCGATAGAAGCTGACACAATCGTTTCGGACATACCCGAGAACGTGATTGGTTGTGCTAACCAGTATTGGGAACGGCATCCAGTTTTCTTTCTTCAGTTGATCTCAGTTACGTCTGTGGACTGTAGATATGAATAACTTCACGTTTCATTTAGAAAGTGCTAAATAACTTTGTTTTAGCTGACACTGAATTACTCACATCCGCAACATCTGTTTTGGTTTTAACAGGTTTCTAAACAGTTCTCTCTCTCTCTCTCTCTCTCCTCCTCTCTCTCTCTCTCTCTCTCTCTCTCTCTCTCTCTCTCTCTCTCTCCCCTCTCTCTCTCTCTCTCTCTCTCTCTCTCCCCCTCTCTCTCTCGTTCCTCCCTGTCCCTCTCTTTCTTTCTCCTCTCCCCCTGTCTCTCTCTCTCCCTTTCTCTCTCTCTTTCCTCCCTGTCCCTCTCTTTCTTTCTCCTCTCCCCCTGTCTCTCTCTCTCTCCCTTTCTCTCTATCCCCCCCATCAATCTCTCTCTCTCTCTCTCTCTATGCCTCCCTTTATAGTGTGGTAAAGCAGGAAGCTTCCTCTCCCCTAATGGATTCTTAGTAAAAGATCTAGAGCAAGAGAAAAGATTTAACTTCAGTCTGCAGGAAGCTCTGAGAGTAGCCAACTCTCAGCCCTTATTGCAGGTACTTCCTGTCTTATGATAAAATCCTCAACTTTCAGACTTGAGTGTCGTGAATGATTTGCAGCACAAAGCTTGGTACCCATTATTTGGCTGCAGCGTTTGTTCGCAGCAAAGCAGTTACCCTAACATAGCACTGACATTTTTACATTGTGTATTCTTACTTGTACTGTAATATGATCCTTCCAACAAATTTGTATTGACATATTTATGGAACTTGTGTGTGTGTGTGTGTGTGTGTATATATGTGTGTGTGTGTGTGTAGATGTATGTCATAATGTACAGTATCTCACAAAATTAAGTACACCCCTCACATTTGTGTAAATATTTGATGATATCTTTTCATGTACAACACTGAAGAAATGACACTTTGCTACAATGTAAAGTAGTGAGTGTACAGCTTGTGTAACAGTGTAAATTTACTGTCCCCTCAAAATAACTCAACACACAGACATTAATGTCTAAACCACTGGCAACATGTCCAAATGTGAAAATTGGACCCAAAGTGTCAATATTATGTCTTGCCACCATTATTTTCCAGCACTGCCTTAACCCTCTTGGGCATGGAGTTCACCAGAGCTTCACCGATTGCCACTGGAGTCCTCTTCAACTCCTCCATGATGACATCACGGAGCTGGTGGATGTTAGAGACCTTCTGCTCCTCCACCTTCCGTTTGAGGATGCTCCACAGATGCTCAATAGGATTTAGGTCTGGAGACATGCTTGGCTAGTTCATCACCTTCACCCTCAGCTTCTTTAGCAAGGCAGTGGTCGTCTTGGAGGTGTGTTTACAGTTCATTGAAGGAACCATGAATGCCAACATGTACTGTGACATACTGAAGCAGAGCATGATCAGTATGCAGTATTCCAGCATGATAATGACCCCAAACATACCTCCATGATGACCACTGCCTTGTTAAAGAAGCTGAGGGTGAAGGTGATTGACTGGCCAAGCATGTCTCCATACCTAAACCCTATTGAGCATATGTGGGGCATCCTCAAACACAAGGTGGAGGAGCACAAGGTCTCTAACATCCACCAGTTCCGTGATGTCGTCATTGAGGAGTGGAAGAAGACTCCAGTGGCAGCCTGTGAAGCTCTGGTGAACTCCATGCCCAAGAGGATTAAAGCAGTGCTGGAAAATAATGGTGGCCAGACATAATATTGACACTTTGGGCCCAATTTGGACATTTTCACTTAGGGGTGTACTCACTTTTGTTGCCAGCGGTTTAGACATTAAAGTCTATGTGTTGAGTTATTTTGAGGGGACAGCAAATTTACACTGTTACACAAGCTGTACACTCACTACTTTACATTGTAGCAAAGTGTCATTTCTTCAGTGTTTGTCTCATGAAAAGATATCAAATATTTACACAAATGTGAGGGGTGTACTTACTTTTGTGAGACACTGTATGTATTTCCCCAACAGGGCTATGAAATTCATGTAACACCCTCTGTGAAGCCTGAGCCGGCTCAGATGAAAGAAATCATCACTTGCTCTGGGGCACGCTTTCTTCCCAAAATGCCCTCTGCTCACAAGGTAACAGCGCATTCACACTTACTTATTAACACTGTGGTGATCCATTATAAAAATAATAATAATAAATCCCGGGTTATACTTTGCATCTTCTCCCTGATACTGGCTACATTTGGGAACCTTCACTATGGAGAGCCATATTTTTCCCGTCATGCTTCTGTGAGTCGATCTCCGTTGGATTCAGGATTAATTTTTAACTGTGATCCTGAACCAGATGCCTCTTTCTGTCTGTGCCAGGCTCAGACGGTGGTGGTGGTGTCGTGTGAAGAGGACCGGGCACTGTGTGAAAGAGCTCGGAGTTTGTCATTTCCTGTGGTCAGTGCCGAGTTCCTGCTGACTGGCATTCTACAGCAAAAAGCGGACGTACAAACGCACGCTCTCGCTCCTTCACCTGCTGCTGCAGCGCCCAAACCTGCCGCCCGAGCTCGTAGAAAGTAGTTTCTGGGCGTAAAAAAAAAAAAAAAAAACGCTCATGTGGAGTTTTGTGAGGGCTGGCGTATGAGGTGATCTCTTCGGGTCCTTATCGAAAGCTGCTATGCGTAAAACTGAGATGTCATCCCAGTGTGTGTACAGCTTTGAACTCTCAAGCCATTTTTAAGCTATACTCTTTGGAAAAACTAAACTAGGTCTAAACTGTACCCGTCCTTGTTGCTGGGTTGGTAGCTTTAATGGTACATCCTTTGTTTATTGGATATGCATTTTTCACCTGGAAATACAGTAGTGTACCCTTTTTTAAACATGATTTAAGGCACATAAATGGACTATTTTGTTTTTAGTGTAAAGCTTGAATTAAAAGTACACTATATGCATCTGAGGCGACAAACTGATGTTCGGCCAACTCCAGCCATTTCATCGGGCCACCTTGTAACTCCACCATGCCGACGTTCGGCCATCATGTTGTGTGCAAGGTTGGGTGGCAAAACCTTTTTAAATCTATGTTATGGAAAGTGTTTCTTGGCTAACATTGTGGGGAAAGTCAGCAGGGTTGCTATATAAAGTGATCAATCCCATTGCGAGTTGACACGACGCAAATAAACACCGGGCCAAAATAAGTTTTCCACCTGACACATTTCTAATGAAAAGACATGCATAAAAGTTACAAAAGGTTTCACCCGGGGGGCGGGGCTCGGTGGCTTAGTGGTCAGCATGTCTGCCTCACACCTCCAGGGTTGGGGATACGGATCCCGCCTCCGCCCAGCATGTGTGGCATTTACATGTTCTCCCATGTTTCTGGGCTTTCCTCCAGGTACCTCTTACGGTTTCCTCCCCTAGTGCAAAGACATGCATTGTAGGCGGATTCCAAATTGTCCGTAGTGTATGAATGACCCTGCGATGGGTTGGCATCCTGTCCAGGGTGTCCTTCCACCATCTCCCTGAGATATGCTCCAGGCTCCACATGACCCTATGTATGATGGAAGGAAGGAAGGTTTCATACACTAAGGCACCAATCCCAGCAACATTATCCCATATGAATAAACTTTTGTTAGATAAACATGTATTTGTTTGACGTTTCTTTAGTAATGGGGGGGGGGGGGGGGGGGTGAGTGTGTTTAACACGAATTATTTATAAGGAAAGTCGTCTGGATTTGGTTTTAAGTAAAACGCACCTTGGTGCTGCGGGGCGGGAAATCCGGGCTTTTCCGACCTCGCGCGAGCTTCTCCGAGCGGACCCGACTCGTGCCGAACGTCTCGCCAGTGCGCGCTCTCTCTCTCTCTCTCTCTCTCTATCTATATCTATCTCTATCTCTCTCTCTCTCTCT
>JAFFST010034235.1:10218-24979 GCA_022414735.1 Noturus placidus
GTCATCCAGAGTGATCATGGGCCTCTTGGCTGCATCTCTGATCAGTCTTCTCCTTGTATGAGCTGAAAGTTTAGAGGGACGGCCGGGTCTTGGTAGATTCGCAGTGGTCTGATACTCCTTCCATTTCAATATTATCGCTTGCACAGTGCTCCTTGGGATGTTTAAAACCGGATTTGGATACAGAAAGATTTCCCAAGCATTAAACTTGTTCACAACAGTATCTCGTTGTGTCTGGTGTGGTCCTTGTTCTTCATGATGCTCTCTGTGCTTTAAACAGACCTCTGAGACTATCACAGAGCAGGTGCATTTATACGGAGACTTGATTACACACAGGTGGATTCTATTTATCAACATCAGACATTTAGGTCAACATTGGATCATTCAGAGATCCTCACTGAACTTCTGGAGAGAGTTTGCTGCACTGAAAGTAAAGGGGCTGAATAATTTTGCTCGCCCAATTTTTCAGTTTTTTATTTGTTGAAAAAGTTCCAACATCCAATAAATATCTTTTATAATAAAAATATAAATTTGAGGCCTGAAATGTGGCAAAAGTTCGTACAGTTCAAGGGGGCCGAATACTTTCGCAAGGCACTGCACCTAACCAATGTGAACTCAGAGACTGCTGTGTTTTTATTCTTAAGGAAACATGGCTCAATGACAGAATTCCAGATGCAGTCTTTCAGCTATCCAGGCTAAGCACACATTGCACCGACAGGATAGCAGCACTGTCTGGTAAGTCTCGTGGTAGTGGTATGTGTGTTTACACAAACAACAAAAGGCGCAGGAATGCTCTAGCTGTCTTAAGCTACTGTTTGTTGCTGGTGGAGTTTATGACTGTAAAGTGCTGGCCATAATGCCTGTGGTGGTGGCACTAATAAAAGGGAAGCGCTAAAGCACTAAACTCTATGGGACCTGCAGTACAGTAAACTACAGATAATGCACCCCTACAGATTTTTCATTTTCGTTTTGCAATCTGTGGAACAAACACTCTAAACCTTACCCACCCTACCTTGGCTGCTTGGACCATATATCTGTTATACTAATATTAGCATACAGACCACTTCTAAAACAAGCCAAACTAGCTCTGAAACAAGTGAGAACCTGATCTGAGGGAGCCATCTCAGCACTTCAGGACTGATTTGAGCACAAATATTTGAATGAATTCATAGCATTAGTGACTGGTTACATCAATAAGTGCATAGATGATGTGACTTCCTTCAAGAATCATTACCACACATGCAAAGCATAAACCGTTGATGATTGCAGAGGTGTGCACGCTACTGAAAATCAGATAAACTACCTCTGAAAGATGTGAATCTAATGTCATGTGTGTTCATTGTTCTGAGTATTAATTATTCTGCCCAATCTCACACTATTGTGTATTTGCACTTTATGCAGTACTGCTGTAATACAATAACAATACTGTAATACTGTATTGTTATGTGTTGCACCATGGTCCTGGAAAAATTATGTTTTGTTCCAATTTAAGTAAGAAATATAGAGGAACAACAAAAAAACCCACTTGACTTGAAGAGGATTACTGAGGTCAGATACTGAGGTCGGGTGAGAAAGCCTGATGCACAGTCAGCATTCCAATCATCCCAAAGGTGTTTTCAGTGGGGTTGATATCAGGGCTCTGTGCAGGCCACTCAAGTTGTTCCACACTAACCATGCACAACCATGTCTTAATATACCTCGCTTTGTGCACAGAGACATTGTCTTGCTGGAACATATTTAGGCCCATTAGTTCTAGGGGAAGGAAACGTCAATACTACAGTATAAGAACACATCCTATACAATTGTGTTCTTCCAACTTTGTGGCAACAGTTTGGGGAATCCCCCATATACCATACAGCTGTGATGGTCAGGTCCATAAACTTTTGGCCAAATAGTGTATAGCAACAATAACTACTGTAGCATTTCTATCAACTTATGTTTCAAGACGTTTGACAAAATCCTCTGGATAGCCAATCACACAGTCCTCACTTTGTGATGCCTAAGAGGTTGCTAGACATTTCATGAATTAGAAACTTACATCAGAGTGCTCATAATATTTCTAATTAATTACTGATATTCTTAAGTCTAACCCTATTTGTTACTGATCAACTTACGACCAGTTTCCTCCTTTGGAGCCAAACATGGGCTTGATGCTCCACCCAGAGCCAAACATGTTGAGGGATTTGGAGAAACAGTCATTGTAGATCATTCCAGTGTAGATGGAAAATATGCCCATTAAAAGGATTATATACCGGCCTGAAAACACCATGTTAAACATCTACATGAAAAGCGGGACAGAATGAGAGAAACAGAGATAGAAAGTCAGCTTTAGTTAGATAACATTTGACATGTCCACTAGTACCAAAATGTCTTCACCCAGTAATTAACCACAAAATATGTTATGCATAATTATGGGATACAACGTAATGCAAACAGGTACTTATAATAATAAATACATTAATCAAGATAAGAACCTCAAATCATTTAGAAAAGTTAGTAAAATTAACTAAAAAGTAAAATACTACTCTTAAGCTTATATGAAGATGATAATGCAGAGAATAATTGAGCCAAAAACTCAAACCTCATTGTCACGCTTCTGTGCAAGTAGGCGACTCTCTCTTATGACAAGATAGAGGGCAGCACAGGTCATCAACACACCATGACCCATGTCCCCAAACATCACAGCAAACAGAAAAGGAAAGGTGATGATGGTGTAGGGTGCTACAGTGCAAAAACAACAATACAAGATTAGTTCAGTCTGCATAGGAAATGAGTCTTTTTTTTCAGTTTATTTGTAGCTTTGTGAAAGTGGCTATTTTTATATCACGATGTCAAAGAATCCCCAATAAACTGAATAAAACAAATACTTTGACCAACTTTGCCTAATATACTGTTAATGTCAATAGTGCCTGGGTTAATCTCTCTGTAGGTTCCTATTCCATAAGCATCCACAATGTTCTGGAAGCCAGAGGTGAATTTGTTTGTCTTGTTGTAGGTGGGTGGAGTCTGTTTGGTCTGCATTCTGTTCAAGATGGAAGGAACAGTAGATCCACTCCTCTCCTGCAAGGTTAATAACACAGACTCTCAAACACACAGTATAAGTTTTTAACCGCTGGTAATAAAGTTTAAACACAATGTTTCATAAAAATTACCCTTTTAAATTAAAATTATTTATTGGTATACATTACTCCTATGGCAGAATGGAGTGAACTGGGTAATGTTGCCACCTCATAGCTCCAGGGTCCCTGGTCACTGTCTTTGTAGAGTTTGTCATGTTCTCCCTGTGCTCATGTGGGTTTCTTTTGGGTTCTCTGGTTCCCTCGCATTGTCCAAAAACATAGGCAGGCAGACACCTGTATGCCCCATATGTGAACGTGTGTGTGTGCATGCACTAATGTCCCATCTGAGGTGAATTCTCCTGCCTTGTACCCAGTGTTCCTTGGATTGGCTCCAGCTCCAACTGAAATGAATGCAGATTTGAGTGGCAATAAAAAAAGGGCGGCTGTGGCTCAGTCGGTAGAGCGGGTTGTCCACTAATCCACTACCACTAATTGTAGGGTTGGTGGTTCGAATCCCGGCCCAGGTGATCCCATGCCGAAGTGTCCTTGGGCAAGACACTGAACCCTAAGTTGCCCCCAATGGCAAGCTAGCACCTTGCATGGAAGCTCTGCTACCATTGGTGTATGAGTGTGCTCCCATTTGTAAGTCGCTTTGGATAAAAGCGTCTGCTAAATGAATAAATGTAAATGTAAAAAAAGCCAACAAAAGGAACCTATTCAGCAGCCTGCCTACAGCCAAAGAAAGAAAGAGTAGTCCACAGTTGAGAGCTCTGAAGTGAATTTCAGCGTTTGTTGAAAAAGTGGATTTTGAATTGATGTGATCTCAATCCAAACACCTCAGTTTTCTTTCTCCAAAACCATAAGGCTGATAAAGCAATCAATTAACTGGTGTCAGGTCAACTCCCACAGTCTCTCAGAACTCGATTTCCTAGAACACACAGTGACCTACCAGTATGGCCTCCATGGATTTCACCTGCAACTACATGGACTACACAACAACAGACTATAACTTTCACGTTCACCTTTCACAGTAAATAAGGACTTCAGTTTCACTCACTCATTGCAAAGTAATGCTCAGTGTGTTTATACCCGACTTACCAAGCCATTTGCTCTACACTTTTTATCTGGATTATGATCTTGCTCTCTCCCAGGTTTTTGCTTTCTGGTTTTGCCCTGTCTGTATGGTTTACACATCGCCTAAACCATTGCCTGTTTTTGGATTATGACTTTGCCTACCAATTTAGATTCGTCAGCTGGTGCATTTGAAAATAAAATCACTGCATTTGCATCCGTTTCCGCCTACCTTATATTACAACTGTGCAGTGAGGTGGTGAAGAGGCAGGATAGAATTCCCTGAGGGACGTGCTTACCAAGGGCAATCCTAATATCATCGTTAAAAAGGCATGGGGCAATACACAGGCAGGCAGAAATAAAGACATCCATGAGCATGAATCAAATAACAGGCAGAGGTCAGCACCAGGAAACTCGGAAACGGGGAAATAAGGAAAGATGGGAAACGACAGTAATAAAAGGTGTAGACTTAACAGACATGAAAGCAAGATAAGACTTCAACAATCACACAAAGGAGCAGACCTGTGGTAATAGATAGCTACAAACAGGTGAACACAATGACAAACTAAAACAATTAGCAAATGACAAAAATAAAGCAGATCCTTCCATCCATACGTCCAATTTTTAACCCTCCTGGTGAGGGTTGTGGTGGTAGCATACTAAGTAGGGCAGACCAGACCTCCCTATCCCCAGCGACAGATTCCAGCTCCTTCTGGAGGATTTACATATTAAAATAAATGCACATGGGGGTCAAAACAAAACAAAAGTCATGGAAGCATGTTCATGCTGGGATCTGCACTGAGGCGCACTGTGTGCTGAGAAGGAATCACGTGACAATCAGTGAGTATAGTATTACAAGCACAAGTTGCTTTAACAAATTAATTATCAATTAAGGTATGTGTACACTTGTGCAACCAGGTTATTGTAAGTTTTCATTTTTCTTTGTTTTCCATTAAATGTTGGCTGCTACACTATATGGGCAAAACGTTTTTGACACCCATATGTGGGCCTTCCCTAAACTGTTGCCACAGAGCTGGAAGCACACAATTGTATAGCATGTTTTTGTATACTATAGCATTACAATTTCCCTTAATTAAGGAAAACTAAGGGGCCTAGCCCAAATCTGTTCCAGCATAGCACTGCCCCTGTGTACAATGTGAGTTCCATAAAAACATGGTCTATCAAAGTTTGAGTGGATAAATTCAAGTAGCCTGCACAGAGCCCTGATCTAAACCCCACTAAACAACTATGTGATGATTTGGAACACTGACCATACCTCAGGACTCCTTGCACAACATCAATCACTAATGCTGTTATGGCCACATGGGTAAATCCCAAATTAGAAACTAAATCTGGAATATGTTCAAAAAGCACATGAGTGTTATAGCCAGGTGTCCACAGATGTTTGGCCTGTATGACATTAAAGGTGAAAAAAAAAAACATGATTAACTTTGTTGAATATTTTTTTACATCACTTTTTTACATCACTGTACATGGAGTACACCGTCAAGTTTAAATAGCTTCATAATTTCAACTTCACACTCAAATATAATGAAAATTGTGAGAAACTTCATATTAATGGCATCAATTAAAGGAATATTAAATATGAAAAATAATGGAATATGCAAACCACCATAAATTTAAAAAATGTAAAACTAGACATTCAATTAAAACAAATGTCATGTGGCAGAGATTAATATAGTTGCATATGTATGCTTTATTTAAAGAAGACAGACAAACAAATCCATATTGTAAGACAAAAAAAAAAAAAAGTCAAAAACAGGCAGAAATTCAGACATATACAGGGCAAAGCCAGAATCATGAAACCAGAAAGCAAAGAGCGAGAATGTCAAACGCAGTAAACAAAGGCTAGGTACATCAGGCAAAATACATTCTGTGATACTTTGTGTTGTGTGCATGTTTGAAGTCCAAATTTATTGTGTTTTTGTGTGCGTGTGTGTGTGTGTGTGTGTGTGTGATTAAGTCCAAATGTGCTTGATGTTGTTCGTCCTTACCCTTACCATTCTTGAGATAAGCGTTTAAGATTTCTTTGATAAATTAGGCAGGTTGTCCCTCAATGCACAGAGGTGCTGAGAGTGTTGTTGGAGCGACACCTTCTGCTAGAGGATCTGGGGTGACAGGTTTCAGGAATGACTGGGCTAGGCAGCAGTGATGCGGCAGTTACATCTTGTTAATTCATGATTCTTTGCAGTATCTTGAATAGTCCAATTTACCAGTGGGTCAGTTTTCTGCAACCTTATGTAGTTTAACCTTATGTAGCTCTCCTTGGTGGAGAGCCACACTTGCTCCCCTGGCTCATACTGCAGTGTTTCAACTTAACGTCTGTCTTCAGACTATTGTTGCATGCTTTCCCACACTTACTCACTCTGCCTAAACCATTTGCCTACAATGGGGGGACCTGTGGGATAGCGTTCCATAGAAACACTGAGTTGGTAGTCGAGATCTCAAGGGAACGGGGTGAGGTTGGGGGGGGTGGCGGAATACCTTAGGCATTTTTGGGCATACATGTCCCAGAAAGAAATCATGAACAAGGTTCTTTACAAAGTGCTAAGTGATGAGTTTGTCACTCAGGACAGGCAGCACATAAGCTGCCTTTCCAGTGAGACATGAAACTGGCACCTGTTGATTTCGGGTTTGGGCTATTTCCCAATCAAAGTCCTGTGAGAATGCACCCAGGAAAATTGGTGCAAGAATGAGCTCCTCACTAGTGCCTTTGGGGTTTGCAGCGTAAGAGCATGCGATGGAGTTGGCCTTGGTGTTTTTTGAGCATTTGAGAGTATGTCTAACAATGTAGACATTCGCAATGTCTATAAAACATTGACAGCAATTCCTTGACTGTGTTGAGGAGAGGCAATTCTCTGACAGATAACCTTGTTATTGTCCATGCGCATCCATTGAAAACATATGCCAGAAACAAAACCTTAGAAATATGAAACTCTCACTTCTCCCCCTTGATATATTTTGGAATAGGTGGGTTAGGACTTATTTGACGTGACTTATTTTACAGTCTATGGAAGGGGAATATATCAAAATCCCCATATAAATGATTGCAAATTTTCCCATCATGTCCCAGAAGACATTGTTGATCAGATACTGGAACACTGATGGCATGCAAGAGAGACCATACAGCATTACACAGTACTCATAGCAGCCAGTATTCGTGCTAAAAGCTGTTTTCTAGTCATTGCCTTCTCTGGTTCAGATGAGATTATAAGCACTGAGCAGATCTAGTTTAGTGAAGATGCTAGCATTTAAAATTTATACGAGGGCTGAAGGGACCAGTGGCAGAGTTGGTGTATTTTTGATTGATCATTGTACAAGTTGTACTAATGTTACCTTTCCTGCTCTGGGAAGCCTCTGCTATCAGAGAGATCCAAGGCCAGAGTGCACTAAACTTTCTGCAACTCTGGGCTAATTTCCATATTTTCAGGTCTTATCCTTTCACAGTGATGAATTATAAGAGTGCGCTGCAGAATGGCTATCAGTTTACTTCCACAGATAAAAAAGGGAGACTAAAACACCAAAAAGGGATAGATACTGTCTAACTGTAGCTCACATACACTCAGAGCCCCACCCCCAAAACTACAATGCCAATAATGCAGTGCACGTAAACATTAACCCTTTACTCTTGAACACTAGCATACTCTGATGTTAAATTCTGAAGTTCCTATGCGTAAAGTTTGGGAGGTCAGGTAATGAAATAAAATCAGCAATAATCATCACTGGATATTGCAAAAGCGTTGTGAGGACAGAAAACATCAATCAGCTGGAATTGATGGCAGTCCATCTAGACCTCAATTTTTCCCACTTGATCTAAAACACTGCCACGTGCTAGTCTTCCTGCTTGATAGTGCGACAGTTGGATAAATCAGTTAGCAAGGTGGAATGAGGTTGCTCTTCACCTGGCAAGGAAGGAAAATAGGTACACACACAATTAGCTTCACTGAGAGTGGACTTACCAGTTATAAGGACTGCAAAATTGTCTAACAGGTGCACTGTCAAGGCAGCAAATATGCTCAGGAGAGTGGAAAACACATTCAGAGGTGATGTCCCAGATCTGGGAGAAGTTTGGAAGGGAACAGGTAGACCTCTTTCAGGATGCAGTAACAATGCTCATTGTTGACTACGGTTCTACCTAATGAAGCAGGACAGTCAGTTAATTCAGGACATCCTCTCACAGGCACAAGAAGGAATCCAGCCCCTAGCAGTTATCTGGTGTTCACAGAGCCGCAGTTACACACATAACAAGCATTTTCTCAATGAGGGAGGTAATTGTCTGGGTTACGCATGTAACCCTGTTATCAGAGAAGTGAACCAGAAGCTGCGAGAGCTATGCGCTGTGGGAAACGCCCTCGAGTGTGACCAGTATCTGAAGCTTGTGTAACATCATGCCTATTTATAGGCCTGCCGTGATCAGATGTGGCAATTTAGCACGTCGCGTGATATAAAAACAGCACCTGTGAACCGCGCCACCAGCCTCTATTATCTGAAGTGAACACGCAATTCACAGGCATGTCCCAGTATGACAAAGCTATGCAACATCTCGTTCCATTCTCAGCCTCTGCCTCAACAGGATGTCTGCCCCCACATTCCAGTTGCCCTGAATGTACATTGCACTCACTGACAAAAACTTTCCCTGTGCCCAGAGAAGAATTAGTTGTCTGCCTGAACAAGGGGCGCGGACATATCCAGAGACCCTGAGCTTGACAGCCATCCAAGTGCTTCATGTGGGCGAGAACAATATCTAAATGTTGAATCTCGCTAGAATTAACCAGTCGTACAGGTAGTTTAGTACATGGATGCCGTGGAGTCGCAATGGAGCTAGAATGACGTCCATGCACTTTGTGAAGGTGCGAGGGGATAAAGCTAGTCTGAAGGGAAGAACCCAATATTGGTATGTGTTGCCTCCAAATGCTAGGGACACAGGGGACTTCTTGTGACTGGGCAATATTTCTATATGGAAATATGCATCTTTTGGTTGCCCTGTAATATATCGCTGACCAGAAAACACTGAAAATTAGGACAGCCTTGGCTAGGGGAGGCCCTATAGTTGTACTAGGGGCTAACAGCCCTAACAACCTCATGTACCCTGATATGTCCCTCCATGGCCAATCAGGATCTCTGCTCTTATGTCTGCTTGGCCTTTATGGTCATGCTCAGATCAGGCCTAGTAGTAGGCTGTGACTGTCGCTGCCCGGTTCCCCTGGCTGTCTGTTGGGGAAGGTGGGCCGCCACACTCACCTTCTCTGCCGCCTTCTAGCGCTGGTGAACTTGACACAATAGGGAAGGAACTGGCTGAATGCCACTCAGCAGGTCTGTCTGGTAGGCCTGCAACATTGCCATCGCATGCAGTGACCCACAAGAAAGACCAAGTACAGCATAGACCTTGCTCACCAACGCAACGGTGGCCTTACATGGCTTGGATGGCAAAGCCGGCTCCCCTAAATTACATGCCGTCGATGGAGAGAGGTAGCTCACTAGCACCCCCTCCACCTTCAGCATAGCTATGTAGCCATGCCATTCATTCCCCATGATTGCCGAATAATCAAACATCGAGGTAGTATAAATAAGGCTTATGTATTGTTTTCCCCAGAAGCATGATGTTTTGTCATGAGCTTCTGGAAATAAAGTTTTCTGCAGTGTGAGGGGGGAAAAAAAAAAAAAACCTCATCCAGTCTTAGTAATCACTTCAAGCAGCTCTTTATATGCCTGAGAGCTACTCTCAGATTTTAGAACACCCTTCTGGCTCCTCAGAGTCAGAGTGTAAATATATTTCTTTTGGCTTTCCATAGTGGAAGGAGGAATCGGAATGTGATCTCAAAAATCCAGTGGAGAGTCAGACCCAGAAAACAGAGAAAGAGATAGAGCAGCGCTTGTCTCTGGTTCCTCTTCCAGATCCATACGCGATCGCCAGGACCTGAACTCACTGGCTGCCTTGGCAAAAGTCAGCCCAGATCCGCGAGGCTTTAAAACCCAACTCCCTTCGGCAGAGAAGAGAGTGAGTCGCGAGCGGAGCTGCCTAATTGTAAAAGGCGTTAACAATGTACACAGTCAGACCTCTCGATTGCTGCCCTAGCATACTCCACCATATACATTTCACACAGAAAGTGTCCCCAACCCCACGCAAGCCGCCCCTCCCTTGATGAAACAGGAATGAAGCGTGACACACTTCTTGAATTCTCTCTCACTTATACTTTTCTCTCTCTCTCTCTCTATTTTTCTGTCCCTTTAAAAAAGAAAGAGATTTTTCTTTCTTTTATTGAAAAGAGGAAATAAAGAGTCTTTTGTGAGCGTTACACAAATGACGGCACGGTTCACAGGTGCTGTTCTTTTATCATTGCTACATCACCTGATTACGGCATGATGTTACACAAGCTTCAGATATTGGTCATGCGCGAGGGCGCTTCCCACAGCATGTACATCACGCAAGATTGAGTTCAATTTGAAAGGGAACACATAACCTGGAGGAAAGCCACACAAGCATAGGGAGAATGTGAAACTCAGCAGTGCAGACAGTAAACCAAGCTCAGGATTGAACACAGGACCCTGGAGCTGTAAGACAGCAATTTTACCTGCTTCATCATCATGCCATCCTGGCTGAAATTGATCATGCATAAACATATCACTAATGGGTGAAAAAGATATAAAGGTATATGAAAACTGATCAGACATTTGATAAAGGCAGCTAAATATGAACACCAATTAGAGTTTTCTTCCTCACCGTTCCCCTCCGCAAGGCAAACTGTATAGAGTCCAGGTCAGAGACAGGGCACCACACTTCTGCAATCAAACATTTCTGAGTGACATCAATGTTGCAGAGGTTCAGTGTATGATAGATGGCCTTCATCTTCCTCACTTTGATGAACCACACACGCAGAGTTTTTGCAGCAGCCTGAAGAACTCTCTGCCGATGATCCTCAGTTTGATTCAGCACCTGCATTAAATAACATATGAGATATTTGTATCAGATCCAGCACAGCAGAACATAATCAGCTACAATGAATTGGCTAGAAGAACATACAAAATAAGCAAAGCGTCAACAAGACAGTACTGATTAATTATTGGTCAGACCGCCCTGCAGCTACGGACAAGTCATATAGCCCTGCAGCCCTGGACAAGTCACCGCTAATCAGGTCATAAGATAGTTCGTGTTCAGTGGTAAACCACCACACCGACTACCTACAGTTGATAGTAGCAGAAGCACAGGAAGACAGTAGCGAAATAAGTAAACTGTTCACACTGTTTGAAGTTGACACTGCAGTGAAACTTCTGAAAAATGGAGAGGCAGCCAATGTTGATTATCTTACTGTAGGACAGATCAAGAACCTTCGTCAGTGGCAACATCATGGCTCCTGGCACTTTTGAACGACTGCCTTCCAATGCTTAAAATACCAAGAACATGGAGAAAATCAAAGGTCATTGAATTGCTGAAGCCAGGGAAATGCCCCACCAATGCCAAAAGCTAGCGACCAATATCTCTTCTCTGACACACCTATAAGCAGTTCGAGTGCCTCTTGCTCAACCGGCTGGCACCTGTAGTTCAGCCCCAACTCAAGGCTGGTTTCCAACCCGGGAAGTCCTGCACGAGCCAGACACTGAAGCTGACACAGTTTATTGAGGATGGCTTCGAACTCGGTATGATTACAGGCATGGCATTTGTCGACCTATCTGCTGCCTACAACATGGTCAACATCAAGGGACTGCTTACAAAAGTCGCAAATACTACCAAGGATAGAGGCTTCAGGAAAATTCTCAATGAGCTGCTCCACAACCGCAGATTCCAAGTTCATCTCCACATGGGGAAGTGTCACTGGCAATGTCAGAAAAATGGTCTTCCAGAGGGTAGAGTCCTGGCCCCGACCCTGTTCAATATCTACACGAATGACAAATCCAACCCACCCCAGACACAACGTTTCTTGCATGCAGACGACTTGGCCTTAACAGTGCAGAGCAATTTTTTCAAAGAGGTAGAGTCGACCTAGTCTATGGCCTCGAAACATCTATGACAGTACTATGAGGCCAATTGCCTCAGGCCTAACACCTCAAAGATGCAGACTTGCGCGTTTCACCTGCACAACCACCAAGTGAGGAGAGCCCTGAGTGTCACCTGGAATGGTGTAGAGAACAAGCACTGCCCTCAGACAAGATATCTGGTGATCACACTGGACAGGGCACTCACGTACAAAGTTCATTGCTTTAACACCCGGCAAAAGGTTAACTCGCACAAAAACATGCTACGAAGGCTGATGTCAACAAGCTGGGGTGCAACGGCTCACACCGTGTGCACCAGTGGCCTGGAGCTGTGCTTCTCCACTGGGAAGTTCACCTGCGCTGTCTGGCACCGCTCCGTGCACATCGCACTGGTGACCGCCGCGCTGAAGGGCACCTTTCGCATCGTAACCAGATGCCTCAAGCTGACACCACTCAACAAGCTGTACCCACTAGCTGGATTTGCTCCCCCAGAGATCCGTTGCGAAGTGGAAGTAGGAGCAAGACTTGCGACGCCCACTGCACGAACATCGCCTGCCTGCCTAAGGAGTCGCAAGATCTTCATGAGGTGCACGAGCCCTCTGTCAGGCGACCCATGCAAGGCATGCTGCTCGTTCTGGCAGGACAAGTGATCCCCACCCGACCCCTTTGACCGAACCAACGAAGACCTGCTGCCAGGGCACAAACAACCGTGGCCAATAAGAAGGGTGTTAAACAGACTAGGAACACAAGTCGGCCAGTCGCCTAATATAAGAAGCTAATATGAAGTGGAACCTCGACATGAAAAGAAGAAGTAGAAGACAGTGAAACGAAACAATGTTCTTACAGGACCATGGACATTTGCTACATAAAACAACACACTATCAATATGAGATGACACAGAACTAAATAAGATCTACACATTCTACACAAAGTGCACATGCAGACGTGATCTAACAACACAGGACATTACAGTAACTACTAAAACAGGACAAAAGGCACTGCAAGTGACAATGTAGTGCCGAATATGTGACTTTGATAATGGCATGGTTGTTGGTGCCAGATAGGCTGTTTTGAATATTTCAGAAACTGCTGATTTTGTGGGAACTTCACACACAACCATCTCTAGAGACTTACACTGAGTGGTACAGTTCTGTGGGTGGAAATGCCTTGTTGATTACAGGAAAATGGTCAGATTGTTTTGAGCTGCCAAGAAAGATGCAGTAACTCCATCACTCTTTCAACCACGGTGAGCAGAAAATTATCTCAGCATGCACAAACAACAAACCTTGAAGTGAATTGGCTACAACAGCAGGAGACCACATTGTGCTCTACTCCTCTCAGCCAATAACAGGAATCTGGGGCTATCATGGTCACAGACTGGCCCAAACTGGACAGGTGAAGATTAGAAAACAAATCATTGGGTCTTTTTCCAGTCGTCAACTGTCCAGTTTCGGTGAGTCTGTGCCCATGATAGCCTCAGATTATTTTTCTTGGCTGACAGGAGTGTAACCTGATAAGGTCTTCTGATGTTTTAGCCCATCCACCTCAAATTTTCCTTATCCACCTCAACCATGCCACAGTTTAGGTGGCCGCTGCCACATGATTGGCTGATTAGATAACTGCATAAATGAGCAGGTGTACTGGTGTTCCTATTAAAGTGGACAGTGAGTGTAGATCACAAAATTCCACTTAAATTGTGTTAGAATTAAAGTAATGGGACTTTCATAGTTCAATCTTATCGACTGCTTATCCATTTGACAATCTGTGCAATACATAAATGGTAAATTCTATTTGCAAACAAAACTAATGTTCACCTCAATTGTGAAACCACAGATTTTTCCTCCTACTGGAAATCAGGATACAAGCTTTTATTGCTTTGCAGATGATACACAACCACAGAACCACAACTGTATGCACATCAGTAGTCAAACAATATTCAACAATGTAGTAAGTTTTCGGAATGTGGATATAACTTCAAAGGCTGGATGTTGAGTCCTGCTGATTTTTTTAAGAAAAATCTCTATGCTATGTTTTAATGTCTTTGACCATTTCAGAATTTGCTACCTTGATTCCACCTGCTTTATTGCTAATTGACACTTGAATGTTTTTTTTTTTTTTTTCCACCCCCGCAATAATTAAGCTTAGCTGTACACCCCAAGGGCATGCACTTCCTCACAATATGCTTATATTGAAATTTATATTCAAAATACTCCCATATCCAATATCCTGTATATGTATAAACAATGCATACCATTTGTCTATCCTCTGAATAACCGAAGCACTCATACGTAATTCCTCATAAACTTAAGATATTCCCAGTACCCCATGCTGTCCAGAAAAGGATGGCTTTCCTCTTTGAGTCACACCTTTAAAGTTCCTAGTTAGTTAGTTAGTTAAACTTTATTGTCCCGTGAGGGAAATTTGTCTTGGGCAACAATGCCGCATATGGCTACAGTGAACACCAATAACATATATAGACTTACATTATCATACATAATACAATCATGCATATACTTTACATTGCACATATCCCTTTTGTCCTCCCCTATACATTAAATCAATAGTACCAGGGCCCTTATACCAGAGTGTAGTAAAACCATTATAAATGTAAATTGCACTTAGCCACACAAAAAGGGAATAAT
>JAFFST010034422.1:8904-29346 GCA_022414735.1 Noturus placidus
GGCTTTCTTTGCACTCTTCCATAAAGGCCAGATTTGTGCAGTATACGACTGATTGTTGTCCTATGGACAGAGTCTCCCACCTCAGCTGTAGATCTCTGCAGGTCATCCAGAGTGATCATGGGCCTCTTGGCTGCATCTCTGATCAGTCAATATTATCGCTTGCACAGTGCTCCATGGGATGTTTAAAGCTTGGGTAATCTTTCTGTATCCAAATCTGACTTTAAACTTCTCCACAACAGTATCTCGGACCAGCCTGGTGTGTTCCTTGTTCTTCATGATGCTCTCTGTGCTTTAAACGGACCTCTGAGACTATCACAGAGCAGGTGCATTTATACAGAGACTTGATTACACACAGGTGGATTCTATTTATGAACATTAGACATTTAGGTCAACATTGGATCATTCAGAGATCCTCACTGAACTTCCGGAAAGAGTTTACTGCACTGAAAGTAAAGGGGCTGAATAATTTTGCACGCCCAATTTTTCAGTTTTTTATTTGTTGAAAAAGTTTGAAATATCCAATAAATTTCGTTCCACTTCATGATTGTGTCCCACCTGTTGTTGATTCTTCACAAAAAATTACAGTTTTATATCTTTATGTTTCAGGCCTGAAACGTGGCAAAAGGTCGAACAGTTCAAGGGGGCCGAATACTTTCGCAAGGCACTGTATATAAGGGGTTAGAATATGTACAACCCAAAAGCAATTCTCAAAACTATTTATTTGTAGATCATTTGTAACAGTTACTTTTCTTTCTACTGCATGTATGTTTAGTTAATAGTCTACTGTCCACAGACCTACTGTCAAGATTAAATTTTATTTTATTTTTAAGCCCAAATGTTTTACTAGAACTGCTCATACATTCACTGTGTATCTGCTGGTAGTGTCTTATAAATCTGTCACTGGCTGAAGAAATGCTTATTTAAAGCTACCACTAGTTTTAAAAATGACAACGATAAATAATTATACATTGTAAATGGTATATTTACGTACAGTGCTCTTGGATTACATTTTTAGGTAAATGTGCAAGTGAATAGAAGTTGCGCATAAATTCTTAAAGAAAGTGCAGTAGAAAACATGTAAAAACTACTTACATTAAGTGTGGTAACAAATTGCACCATAAAACTAATTGAGTTGGGTTCAGACTCTTCATAAAGAGCAGACACTCTAATAAAAAACACTAATAAATAAATATAATATATAAAAATAAAAAAGCCCCAAGTTTCTGGTCATTACTCCATGAAGGATGTGGATGAAGGTGGGTTAAAAATCATATCCTGTTCTGAGGTGTTTTGTACATTACTATTTGAAGCCCTGTCTGTAATGAACCTGGACTGATTGCCTGAGTGCAAGTACTTAGAGACTTTTAACTGCTGTAATGCTGGTGAAGGCATATGCCTCAGGAGTTCCTTTAGTAGGTCATTCTGAGACTCCTGTATCTCTAAACATTTCCATTTGCCTGGCCCGTTCTTCTCGTGTTTCCTGCTTTGCCTCCTTTCTTAAGCTCTCTTCATGTTGCCTCGGCTCTTCCAAGATTCTGGTAATTTTTGCAAAACACTCTTTCGTGTCCTTTGCTATTTGTTCCTCCTGTGATACTTTCTTCTGCCTTTTGTTTGGTCGTGATTGAAGAGATTCTGTAAACAGGCACACCAAAATCCCATTAGTCAGATGAGTTATGCATCTAGCTTCATGGACAGTAGTGTTAAGAGTAACTTTAGGCAGATAGAGTGCAGCTAGCAAGCTCAAACTCACCTTCATGACTATTGTGTACGAATTTTGTGCACTCCTTGGTGTCTGGGATGTTTGCAACACTTGAAGTGATTTAAGGTTCAGCATTGTTTTTTAGATGGAGTAAGCCGCTGTATTATTTTGATATTCCACTAATTCTTTAAACATGACCATTTGCCTGGGCCGCTCTTCTTTCCTCTTCTTTTGCCTCCTTCTTAAGCACTCTTCATATTGTCTCTGCTCCAGGAGACGAAGATGCTCCCTTTCTTCAAAGTCTCAGTCCATTTCAATGAAAAACTCTTTTATGTCCTTCACCATTTGTTCCCCCGTGATACATTCTTGGCTCTTTTATTTGGTGGTGATGGAGGAGATTCAATAGTGGTGTAATAATTTTACACTTACAAATATAAAATAAGAGATCAGATAACACTTGTTAATCCCATGTGCATGGTTATCACTTAAACATTATTAAATCCTACATGAAAAATAATCATTAGATGTGTAAATAGTCATTAACGTGTAAATCTATTTAACAGTTCATGCTTGAAACATCCTTTTCCATAAGTCATGTATACATGTATAAACATGTGTAAAATGTACATTTTTGTCATTTCCCACCACATTTACTCAACCCTGTCACGTGAACAAATTCACCCCGTGTAATATTCTACAAGTCACATGTTCAACAAGAAGCATCACCTGAATTACCTGAAGATCATGGGAAGA
Organism: Noturus placidus; assembly: GCA_022414735.1. NCBI lineage: Eukaryota > Metazoa > Chordata > Actinopteri > Siluriformes > Ictaluridae > Noturus > Noturus placidus. Next base: position 11,357 of record JAFFST010034422.1, read on the forward strand.
CGAAATACAAGATCTCGCATTTTTTTTCTTTATTATTTTTGATGATATTGTCATATCGACTTTATTGACTGCCACTTTTAAAATAAAACCCTGTTACCCAACTCATAAAAATGGAAAATTTCACTTTAAATAATAATCATAATTTAAAATAAATCACTAGATTGGCATTTGTCCTTATGCCAGTGAACCACTTTTTGTGTCTTTGCTAATTCTTTGCTGAAAACTAATCATTTAAAAGCCATTTTCCACAAAGAAACCATAGAATGTGGGGACATTGTTGCCTGAGATGTGTCTATGTACACTACTGTAGTTATAATGGAAAATAAACCCATCTGCTGGACTTAAGGGCACAACCTCTGTGCACACCTCAGTCTTCAGGATGTCTGTATCACTCAGAGTGGTTTCAGCATCATTCTCTGAGGGATAAGGCTCTGAAGGACTGAGCAAAACCACGGGGTTTACAGAACGTCCCCCTCCCCATATGTGGCACATATTGAAATGCAGCCAGTCTGAATTCCCCAGTTGGGCTTTACGTTGTTTAATTTGATGAATCTTCTTGCGTAGAGTTTTCAGTTTATTTATGACCTGTGTCTTTACTCTTAAAACCCCACGCTCTTTGAGTTTATGAGTGATTTTCTCGTACACCACTGCATCCCGAACAGTGCCGTTCAGCTGGCGAATGATTTATTCCTCTGGCCGGATAGACAGAAGCTCCTTCGTTTCGGAATCCTTCCAATTTCCAGCCATTTTCCAGCCTTTCACAGTAACTGTCACCACCAGATCGCTATATAATACCAGACCCAAATAATGATATGTCGTTCACCGACGAGTCGATTCTTTGAACCGATTCGCATATATGCGAATATATGCGCATATATATATTCGCATATATCTATGGTTTGTTTTTCCTCTTCCTTAACTCTCACTTTTTTATTTTGTAGATGTAGACAATGTTATTTCTATCACATTGTAATTTATTAAAAATGTTTCCATGGTAAGGTGTATGTGTGTGTATGAGGCAGTATAACTGAGAAGTCGTGTTGAACATACAGTATACCTTGTGTAGTTAGGGAGGCAATTAGTTATCGTTCTCATTTTATTATTATTATTATTATTATTATTATTATTATTATTATTATTATCAATAGAAATGAATCACTGAATCATTTTAATTGAAGCGTGGACACGGCAGGCACAATAACATGATTGACTTTTTTAAAGGTCATGTAATGCTATTTTGTTAATTAGGAGGAAAAAAAATAAAAAGATCCGTGAAAACAGCCCAGACCAAGTTAGTCAATGAAGAACAATCACTATTCAAACTATAGCAAACTGTCTGATTTAGAAAATAAAAATAGCAATGAGCCGTATTCGGTGAAGAAGGAGTCGACTCTTGTTGGTAAGCTGAGCCGAATGATCTGAATCATTAAAAAGAGCCGATATTCGCAAAGCTAGATAAAGCTCGTCGCAGGAATAATGCGTCACAAAACGTCAGTGTCCTATCCGGCAACGTCCAAGTTGTAACATTTTTCCGAAAATTGCTTTGCAGCTGAGTGGATCTGACATAATAACACACTTCAATGAGCATGGAATTGAGAAAGATAAGGCATATGTGATACAATCGTTAATATTAATGGGAAAGTTTCACATTTATAAAATGAAATGTGATTGTGCCCTGCGATGGACTGGCACCCTGTCCAGGGTGTACCCCGCCTTGTGCCCGATGCTCCCTGGGATAGGCTCCAGGTTCCCCCGTGACCCTGATAAAGGAGTAAGCGGTTGAAGATGGATGGATGGATGGATGGTCGGATGGTCTGACTCCAAAACATCATTTTTCTTACTTTCAAAATTATTTCAAGCTGTATTGTTCTGTTTTGTGTAATTTCACAAGTAAAAAGGTGTGATATTGTATGAAGTGGCCCCCTTTTCCCTTTTATTATAATTATTTTTCTTGTTTTATTTTAAAATTATTGTTTTATTTTATTATGTTTTACTTTTGTTATTCTGTGTTATTACTTTGAATAAATATGTCTCACTGTATTGTTCTGGTTTATGGCATTAATAATAATAATAATAATAATAATTATTATTATTATTATTATTATTATTATTTTATTATTATTATTTTATTTATTTTAACGGAAAAGGTTTAAACATTTTCCCCATTAGCTAATTAATAGATTTTACCCTGATGTCTTAAAAGACTTAACGAATATATCAACATAAATTGTTCGTTTTGTTTGGATAAACCAGAAACGTCCTTACATTTGTTTTGGTACTGTACCCACACTGTTAAATTATGGTCTGTAATTCTTTAATTAATTCAGTGTTATATGAACCCCAACTTTGTTTTTACTTATAGAAATTAAATTTTTGTTTTTCAGAAATATGGAAGGGGGTGGGGGAGGCTGGGAAGAAATGTTTTCTTTATAAATCTTGTATTTTCATTAGCAAAATACCATATTCATTAATGTAAATTCTCAAAGTGCAAACCTCTCTTTTTGGTCTTCAAATGTGAGCTTAAAATTTCTTTTCAGTTTATTACACATTCAGAAAACTTAAAAGCAGTATCACAGACTTGCGGATCAATTGTCTGTAAATGACTTGATATACTTTAAGGACTTTTTATTCATTTATTTATTTATTTTCTCCTGGCTTGTTGATATTATGTTATTGTGTTCTTACTAGCATAAAAACAGTTTAACACCTATTTCTAATATTGTAGTTAAATGAATCTCATAGAAAGATTTCAATTTCCAGTTACCTATCATATTTCTCACTATATATTTAATTCTGTTTAATTTTGTATGTGTATTGTAATTTATAAGAACCCTTTAGCATCTTAAAAGGTTCTACTTATAATCATCTCTGATAGAAAGTTTTATTTACATTTACAGCAGACGCTTTTATCCAAAGCGACTTTCAAATGAGAGCACACTCACACACCAATGGTAGTAGAGCTGCCATGCAAGGTGCTAGCTTGCCATCGAGGGCAACTTAGGGTTCAGTGTCTTGCCCAAGGACACTTCGGCATGGGATCACCCGGGCCGGGATTCAAACCACAAACCCCACGATTAGTAAATTAGTGGACAACCAGCTCTACCGAATGAGCCACAGCCGCCCTATATTATATTTTATATTATGATGTATGGGCCTACACAGAACCTTTAATGGTTAAATCTCTGTACAACAACATACATAGTTGTGTATCTCTTACATAAGGTACTTAACCTCTTTTTTCTGTTCAAGAGTGCCCCATAGACCCATCACTGTTTTAATTCCCCTTAGCTGCTGAACAGTTACATCTGTGTAGACCAACAAAATGCTAAATTAATGTTTGAAGAGATTCACTCTTTAGGAGAATTTGTCTCTAGTTGAATGTATTTCAGACTTTGTGTATTCTGCCTTTATGTGTATTCTCTGACTGTCATATCTGTGGTTTTCATTATTTATCTTTTCATCTGGAAGAACAAATTGGAATATATTAATAGAAAGAACTATTAATTCTGACTGAGTACCTAATATGATGGTTTTGAATTTTGTACTCTCTTGTGACTTGAGATGTACTGTACATGACTTATTAATGGAAAATGCTTTTAAGCGTAACTTTTCTCCTCATAATATCTGGAATAATTGCTTTCATAAAACACTATATTTGCTATACTGGTTTAATTAGCACTTTATTTTTGATATTAGTAACATGGTATGAAATGCACTAAGTCAGTTTTAAAAAGTACTACTGTATACCTAATTTTTATGTAAATGGTTGACACAGTATTACTTGCAGTATTACTTTTTTAAAGTGATTTTAGAGCATGGGTTTCCAACCCTGGCCCTGGAGTTCCTCTTTCTTTCTTTTTTCTTTCCTATAAAACACATACAATGATGACTGTATTCAAAGAACTAATTTTTTTTTTACCTCATATATATCTTTATTTTTGTTTTGTTTTTTAAGTGACAGTTCTTGTTCAGACAAAATGGAATACTTGAAAGGATAAATTAATATAAATTTGTCTAGTTTATTTGTTTAGTAATGAAATTTAGCAGCTTTTGACTTTTTCTTGTGGGGTGCTTTACCTCTCTATTTTTACCTCTCTGCAGTTGTGAAACACATGGAAAAGAGATCTTTTACACATGAATAGGGTTTATTTGCATTCTCATATTCTCAGACAGAACCCTAGTGTGCTCACACATGCTAGTGAGTGCACCTTCAGACATCACACCTTAACGCTCAATTGACTGTGTGAATAAATTAGCAAGTGTGAGCATTTGGTTTCTAGCTTTTTTTTTATGACAGAGGAGGGTGTGGTTGGTCAACTGGAATTGTGCTACCATGAAAAGCTTTGCTATTTCTTTCTCTTCTATGGGTCATAATCTTGTTTCTAATAATCTTCCTGGCAAAATGGCAAATTGCATAACTAACTTGATAGAGACAAACTTTAGTCATAATTGCTTTTTGTCCCATATTTTTCAATTGCCTCAATCCACAAAAAAATTGTAGGGTTCTTTCCAATCCTAGACTCATTTAAAATGTATATGATTATTGCTTTGAAACATGAAGTAAACTTTCATAATAAACTTTTATAAATTTAACAGGCCTGTCTACGGGTATGTCCTGGAAGAAAATAGAAGGTTGGGGCCCTCCCTCTCCAAATGCATGACTCAACATTGAGTCATACCAGTCCTGCCAGCACTTGACACAGATCCAGAGCACCATGTCTCCTCCCACATGCCAATCAAATGGCCAAAGTTCACAGAGGAGTATACTATGAAAGTGTAAATACAAATGTTTTTTTCCCATAATTTCACTAATGGGGCATAAACTTTGCAGATAGGTTGGTTGAAAGTAAGGTCTGTTTTTCAGTGCTGGTAAACAAAGCCAAGTGGGGACAACAGCTGGGAAACATAAGCTGTTGCAGTGTGTGAATGTGAAGAGACTTTCTTATTCCTCTGTGACAAATAGAGAAAGTGGAATGCAGAGAAAGGGAAAGCAACTGCTGTTTCAACTGCAGTATATTAATCATTTATGTCTCTGCTTAAGCTCTCCACTTGTGTGATAAATTCTTATCAGTGCCAATCATATGATTCATTCATACTTTCTCTCTGTACTACATATTTAACTGATATCTGTGCCTCAGAATGCCCCTGGACTCCATTGTCATACAGATTAGTTAGCAATGAAAACTATTAAATTATTTAAACTATTAAAGTAAAAGTTACTTTACTTAATACCTGCAAAGTGAAGTATCTACAGGAGCCTAGTATAAATCAAGCACAAACGTTTCTTTGGAATACATTATAGACATGTCTGATCATCATTTCTTATTAACAGGTTTTCACACTATAAGTAGTAATATAGAAATAAGTAATTATTTGTAATATTATTTATGTTTGTTTGGTAGTACTGGTGTTTCATTAAATTATACATTGCAGAGTGGATATCTGTTCCTCTGAGTAAACTTTCACAACATGAAGAGATCAGGTTACTCAGGTTGTGTGACAAGTCCCTACTTTAACAACATTTAATTCATACATGCCTCTAAATGTTCTGTGCCTCTCCTGATGCACTGTATTTTCTCTAACATTTTGGGGAAACTAGAAAAGCTACTATATTCAGTTAAACTTGTATAGTATTATCACACACCAACAAACAGAATTTGCACAGGTTTGCATTTTAAATCATATTCACAGTTAGGACTTTGCATATATGTTCTAACTAGTTCAAGGCGAGGTGATTGCTTTGTTGTTTCATAGTTTCACATTTTGTGAAAGTGCAATCAGGTTGTTGTGTTGTGAATACTGTGTTGGAAAAAGGTATTTCAATAAGTTACATGTCCTGCTGTTTGAATATGTCAAATTCTCCATAAATTACTGTTTTAGATTTTACATTTACATTTATTCATTTAGCAGACGCTTTTATCCAAAGCGACTTACAAATGAGAGCACACTCACACACCAATGGTAGCAGAGCTGCATGCAAGGTGCTAGCTTGCCATCGGGGGCAACTTAGGGTTCAGTGTCTTGCCCAAGGACACTTTGGCATGGGATCAACCGGGCCGGGATTCGAACCACCAACCCTACGATTAGTGGATTAGTGGACAACCCGCTCTACCGACTGAGCCACACCTTAACAACAAATCGTCTAATAACCAAAGCATCTGTGAATTTGCTCAAATATAAAACAAGTGTTGTGTCAATAATTTGTCACTTGGTAGCAACATCAATAGAAGTTATATTCTCTGCCCCATGGAGGAATGTGTGCTGTTTTCATAGTGCCACTGTCTGGAGTGTATGAAGCAGTGTATGTGTCTATCTGCTCAGTCAGTGTCTGACTGAAAGAAGCAGGTGTTGGTTAGGTCTGTTGAACTAGGGAAGCAAAAGAAGGTTGGGAGGAGGATCAGAGGGATGCCAGCGGCTAGAAATAGGTCCTAAGAAGTGATGGAGACTATAAGGTACTCGCCATAGCTTGGGACCAGTAGGCTATTATGTTGGAGTTTGATAACTCAAGAAATGTCTTTATATGACAAAAAAATTCAAAACAGATTTCCATATACTTTTAACTGTGCCATAAATATAATTTTAAACAAGACATAATCAATTTGAGCGTTGATTGAATAAAGTGTATTGATTAAGGAGAACCACCACACTGTCCTATCTGCAGATCAAGTTTGAATGTGAATAGGTGAGTCTTTGGGTGGAGGTATGCGATAGACAATGGTGCTTCATCTCCTATTATCAGTCAAGTGCTTCTGATGTAAATATCTGCTTGTGAATACAATGTGCATTCAAGCATTCTCATCAAGCAGTGTCATCACTTCACTGAATATCTGTAAGCCTTTGTTACCGGGAAAACTTTACTGTGCAGGTATAGATTCAATAAATAACTGCATAACAGTACAATACAGTACAGTACACCGTTACTGACATTATTCAGTAAAATAAGTGATATTTTGTTTAACTGACACACAGTACACTTTAAGTTGCTCAAGTCTTTATGTAAACTTAGAGCATATGTACTACATACTAAACATGGCAGTGTGCCGGTTTGCCACAGGCTCCATATAGGCTATAGTGTCTAAGAGCATTAAGTCCATTAATTCTTCTAAGATGAATAAGTCTTATTTAGAAAACTATGAGCTAATATATGGATACTCCTACTTGTACATATTGTATATGCAGTGAAAATGTAAAACTGTACACAAAGACATATCATGTTCCTGGATCAGTCGACATGTCACATTAGCAACTGTTCATGTTTCATGCCTGTATTAAAAAGATATTTCAGGAATCATAACCAGTCATTATATTTGGAAATTGATGGATTTAAGCATAACATATATAAAAAAAAAAAAAAATTTAATTATTTTTAAATTTTTAGTCAAAAAGACTGAACTTCAGTGGTTCAAGTCTGGAATCCGTGTAGCACAGTGATGACGTCACGGGGCCGAGGCGGGGAGTTTTTGCTGTGAAAATGCGTGTGATTTGCGGTTCAGTGCGGGAGGAGGGGAGGAAACTCGACCGCCTACTCGCATATAAATTCCAAGTCCAAGGCATTTTTCGGTCTCTTTCTGTTAACCTGGCAAAGGGGAGCAGCTGCTGCGGAATAATCGCTAAATCTTGGTAGGTAGCCTTTCTGAGGTTTTTTTAAGTGGTTAGAAATGAGAATTTATTCTCTAGTTATTGTCCAAATCTTAGCTTGTTGTGCGTGTGTATATTTCTGATGTAATTCCCTTCCATTAATTTGTTGGTATGAAAAGATGGAGTGTTGGAATGTTTGATAAGCTTCCTTAAATGATTTTTAAAAGATGGCGTGTTTGGTGATATCTCGTAGATATGACTCTTAAACCCTGTTCCAGGTGTTATTTAGTCAGATATGTAGTCATATTGAACAATGGCCGGCGAACCGGCTACGGAACAAAGACTCAGTCAGGAGTCTCTCGGGCCTGTGTGGAAGTATTTATACCCTTCTCGGTGTTCTTCGTACAACTACAATATCATCTGGACGCCGTTCCTATGAAGATGTTTATTTTCCCCAGTGTAGTTTCAGTCGCTTAATCCTACGTGGCCCTAAACACGTGTCGCTCCGCGGCGTGTGGCCGGCCTACAGGCCCCGGCTCTCGGGACTCTCACCCTGGATTATCACCGCTGATAGTGAATCATCACCAGATACACCACGTGGTCATCAAATGTATTTCGATAAGTAATGTTCCGTTTTGCTCATCTTTGACAGAAACTTAAGTAACCATGGGAAAGGAAAAGATCCACATTAACATCGTGGTTATCGGCCACGTCGACTCTGGAAAGTCCACCACCACCGGCCATTTGATCTACAAATGCGGAGGCATCGACAAGAGAACCATCGAGAAGTTCGAGAAGGAAGCCGCTGAGGTGAGCGTTATTTTTTTATTATTATTATTTAATTTTTTTTAACATGATCAAGTTCTGACTCACTTGAGCCAAGATGGCGCCTGAAGCACGTTAGTGGGTTTGAGCCGGCAGGGTGTGGGGTGGGTGTGGCTTACGCAGACCCGATGACGTAGCAAAGCTGTAATGGCGCCCGCTGCTGCTTGTATCAACCACTTTGTCAAAGACAATTATCAATTTTAAATGGAATTAAAATAAATGTTTTATTTTTCCCTGAAGTACTTATAACATGAGCTCTATTAAAAAAAAGCAATGATTAATATATTAAGGATGGATGCTATCTCGAATTTCCCCCTGGGATCAATAAAGTATCTATTTATAAAACCCCAATAGCAATACACTGGGTTCTGATTTACATTACTGGTTTAATTTCAGATGGGTAAGGGCTCCTTCAAGTATGCCTGGGTGTTGGACAAACTGAAGGCTGAGCGCGAGCGTGGTATCACCATTGACATTGCCCTCTGGAAGTTTGAGACCAGCAAGTACTACATCACAATCATTGATGCCCCTGGGCACAGAGACTTCATCAAGAACATGATCACTGGTACCTCACAGGTATGTATCTGGCTTGAATTATTTTAGTTTGAATGAAACTAAATGTTGGCTGAAGTTAACCCCTCTTTCTCTCTGTTAGGCTGATTGTGCTGTGTTGATTGTTGCTGGTGGTGTGGGTGAGTTCGAGGCTGGTATCTCTAAGAATGGACAGACCCGTGAGCATGCCCTCCTGGCCTTCACCCTGGGAGTGAAGCAGCTTATCGTTGGAGTCAACAAGATGGACTCCACCGAGCCCCCATACAGCCAGGCTCGCTTTGAGGAGATCACCAAGGAAGTCAGCGCTTACATCAAGAAGATTGGCTACAACCCTGCTGCCGTTGCTTTCGTCCCAATTTCTGGATGGCATGGCGACAACATGCTGGAGCCCAGCACAAATGTGAGTTAAAACTAAATACCCTGATGTGAATTTCTTTTTCACAAAACGATCAGTGTCCTAACTTTGGCTTTTCTATCTGCAGATGAGCTGGTTCAAGGGATGGAAGGTTGAGCGTAAGGAGGGAAATGGCAGTGGCACTACCCTTCTGGATGCCCTGGATGCTATCCTGCCCCCTTCCCGCCCCACCGACAAGCCTCTCCGTCTGCCACTGCAGGATGTCTACAAAATCGGAGGTTTGTATTGTTGTTGGATGCACAAGTTATCCCATTTCTTTTCAACCAGCTCACTGGGTTTTTAATGTCTTTAGGTATTGGAACTGTACCTGTGGGCCGTGTGGAGACTGGTGTTCTCAAGCCTGGCATGGTTGTGACCTTTGCCCCTGTCAATGTGACCACTGAGGTTAAGTCTGTTGAAATGCACCATGAGTCTCTCCCTGAGGCAACTCCTGGTGACAATGTTGGCTTCAATGTGAAGAATGTGTCTGTGAAGGATATCCGTCGTGGTAACGTGGCTGGAGACAGCAAGAACGACCCACCCATGGAGGCTGGCAGCTTCACTGCTCAGGTTGGACTGCTACCATTTTCTTGTTAAAATCGGCATTACTTTTGCCTAATTAAGCTTTTACTAATAGAAACTTAACCCTTCTCTATAGGTCATCATCCTGAACCACCCCGGCCAGATTTCTCAGGGCTATGCTCCTGTGCTGGACTGCCACACTGCTCATATTGCTTGCAAGTTTGCTGAGCTCAAGGAGAAGATTGACCGTCGTTCTGGTAAGAAGCTTGAGGACAACCCCAAGAACCTGAAGTCTGGAGATGCGGCCATTGTTGAAATGGTTCCTGGCAAGCCCATGTGTGTGGAGAGCTTCTCTACCTATCCTCCTCTTGGTGAGTTTCCTAATATACACTTGTTGCATGTTGGCACACTTCAATCTTGTGGCTTTTTTCTTTTTTAAGACATGACTGATGTCTTGTCCATGTTTTCAGGTCGTTTTGCTGTGCGTGACATGAGGCAGACCGTTGCTGTTGGTGTCATCAAGAGTGTTGAGAAGAAGGCTGCTGGTGCTGGCAAGGTCACGAAGTCTGCACAGAAGGCTGCCAAGACCAAGTGAATTCTCATTCCAGATGTGTTAAAGGTGGTGGGACATCCTCCCCCATTTCCTGGAATTTCTCTAAACCTGGGCACTCTACTCAAGGACTGGCTAATGCTGATTAAAACTCATCGAAAAAATTTTCGCAGGAAAGGATAATTAATGTGGCTTCATTGTTTGACCAATAGCATCTTTCAGTTGTTCATTTGAGTTGAATGGTTTAGATCTGCACTTGTTGCCACTGTTAAATTGGAAAGAAAGCTGCTGAGAAACTAATAAAGGTATTAAAAAATCGCAGTATGTGTGAACCTGATTTCTCTTTTCTTAGGACACAATTGCTAGCTGCATAAGCAGCTGTGTCATTGCTCCTTGTCCAGTGCTGACTTGAGTCCAATCATGGCTCTGGGTGTCCTTGGTGTCTACCAATGGTGCCCGTCTTTAGCTGTATCATGGATCAAGTGTCCAGGCTTTTGTACCCTCCCCAACTGAAGCAGTATAAATTTGGGTGGGCAGTGTGACTTGTTCCTTTTTTTTATCTGGCTTTACTTTGGGGTGTTTGGGCAGTGCTGGGACTTGGTAAGTTACAAAGCTACAATTAAAAAATTTTTTTTTTGGCACTAAAACATCTTTGCAAGTGTAACTTGAGTGAACCTGGTGATCAGTTTAAAACTTTACTCGTGTTTTCTCTAGATAGTGGGAACGTGTTCAGTTCAGAGCGTTTCTATGATTTTTTTTTTTATGTAAATAAAAATAAACTTTTTTTTTTTTAGTCTGCTTTTTATCTGGCGCCCCATCGTTATTGAGACGTGAGAGTTGAGGTTTATAGAAGTCCTTAAACAACATGGCCGGCGCGCGCACGAGCTCCGCCGGCTCAACATGGAGGACCGGAGGGGGAGAGGAGGAGGAGGAGGAGGAGGGAGCCGGCCTGAGTCACCGTCCTCTGATCACACGCTTATACCCGGGACGGGTTATTAAACCTGTTCACGCGCACTCTATATACTTAATATCGGATTCAAGCTATAAATGAACGTGTAGAAGTTGAAATCCGATCTTAAATAAGCAGCAGTGTCCTCTGGTACGCTCCAACTGTTTAATTCAGTCTTCTCTAATGGACGCCTTTTCTCCTTGTCCACGGGGGGACATTCAGTTGGCTGTATTAGTGGTAGAAACGGCCACTCGATCTACCTGGGTTGATTTATATCGTATTAATATACAGCACCGGTATTTAGTCGACAGGCTAAAGCTAGCTAGCTAGCGTCGAGACTTCTATTGGTTCTCCGTGAAAATGAAGCTCGTCTGCTTCAATCCTTATAGTCTATTTCGACCGCTCCAGGGAGTCGTGTCATGTGGTGTAACCACACGCGATTCAATTAATAATGCCCGTGTTTCTCCACAGTAAATTGCTACTATGGGTAAAGAAAAGACCCACATCAACATCGTGGTTATCGGCCATGTCGACTCCGGAAAGTCCACCACCACCGGCCACCTGATCTACAAGTGCGGAGGAATCGACAAGAGAACCATTGAGAAATTTGAGAAGGAAGCAGCTGAGGTGTGGTTGCACACGGACTTTCACTGGTGCTATGAATAAACCGTGAATACGTTGGAAAAGCATCCTGCTTGGCTTTTTATGGGTGCGCCTCTCTGGCGCCTGTGGTAGTAATGCGGTGCAGTAAGAGCGCCGCCTACTGTTCAGTTATAGTTACTGAGATATTTCAGACATAACCAAGTCGTTCATTATTATCAGTTACACAGTGTATGATTTCATAATTATTGTTATTATTATTATTATTATTATTTACTCAGTGAATTTTTTTTATTATTATTAGTTACACAATTTATGATTTAATTGAGTTACATTGTTAATTGTTGTAACAAATTCCCTTTAACTGATGATATGCCAGTCAAAATTTATTCTAACATTTTTAAATTGTATTATATGATTTGAACATTATTAATTCTCTATGACTAGATGGGCAAAGGCTCCTTCAAGTATGCCTGGGTGCTGGACAAACTTAAGGCAGAGCGTGAGCGTGGTATCACCATTGATATCTCTCTTTGGAAGTTTGAGACCAGCAAGTACTACATCACCATCATCGATGCCCCTGGACACAGAGACTTCATCAAGAACATGATCACTGGTACCTCACAGGCATGTGCTTTTTTAAGCAACTTAAAAAATCTCTACAATGAATAATATAATTATTTTTAATCTACATTGTAATAAGGAAAATGTAGGCCAGTCTATACTAACTTTTTTGTTTTAAATGTTTTTGTGACAGGCCGATTGTGCTGTGCTGATCGTTGCTGGTGGTGTAGGTGAGTTCGAGGCTGGTATCTCAAAGAATGGACAGACCCGTGAGCATGCCCTCCTGGCCTTCACCCTGGGAGTGAAGCAGCTTATCGTTGGAGTCAACAAGATGGACTCCACCGAGCCCCCATACAGCCAGGCTCGCTTTGAAGAAATCACCAAGGAAGTCGGCGCATACATCAAGAAGATTGGCTACAACCCTGCTGCCGTTGCTTTCGTCCCAATTTCTGGGTGGCATGGAGACAACATGCTGGAGCCCAGCACAAACGTGAGAGCATAATACATCTGTATTAATCACCTTTAATGTATACAGTACATACAATAAAAGAGAAATAACATGAGTAAAGTCAGCATGCTCAGAATTAGTACCTAAAACTTTTTTACTAATCCTAATAGAAAACTAGCAGAACCAGAAAAATGAAAGTGTAACAGTAAAAAATGTCTACCGTCTGTAGATGACATGGTTCAAAGGATGGAAGATTGAACGTAAAGAAGGTGCTGCCAATGGAACGACTCTCTTGGAGGCCTTGGACTCCATCCTGCCCCCCTCCCGCCCCACTGACAAACCTCTCCGTCTGCCCCTGCAGGACGTCTACAAGATTGGAGGTGAAAATCTATCTGCATTTTATATATGAAACAAAATATTTAATTTTTAACTATATTCATATAAAAAAATTCTCGATTCTCTCTCTCAGGTATTGGAACTGTACCTGTGGGCCGTGTCGAGACTGGTATGCTTAAGCCTGGCATGGTTGTGACCTTTGCCCCTGTCAACTTGACCACTGAGGTCAAGTCTGTTGAGATGCACCATGAGTCTTTGGCTGAGGCTTTGCCTGGTGACAACGTTGGCTTCAACGTAAAGAATGTGTCAGTGAAGGACATCCGCCGTGGTAATGTGGCCGGAGACAGCAAGAACGACCCACCCCAGCAGGCTGGCAACTTCACAGCTCAGGTTGGACATGATCAAATTTGTTAGAAACTACTAGTCAAAAATTTGGCCATTAGACTGAGTATAATTGTCTTAAAGACATTTTGATAAAGGCTTATAGTTTAAATTTGATTCTAAGAGAAGTATACATAGTAGCGGTAATGGGTAAGTATAACTTTATTTCTGAATTTGGATGTTTTTCTAATAAGTAGTTTTTACATAAAACAAAGGTTTTACTTAGAACTGTATAGAAGCAGCCAGTAAGTGCTGGGCCCATTTGGGAATGGGAATGGAGCTGGTTTATGACAAGAGTGTGCAATGCTTCATCAGGTATACTGTTAAGAATTTAATATATATAAAATAGTTTGATATGATTAGTACTTTTCTTGCGCTCTAATTCCATAAGTGTAATAGTAAAAGGGAAGAAACCCCTTCAACGAGTACGTGTCACCTCTCACTTTCCTGCATATAGATACTTCTCATGTCCATCCATCCATCCATCTTCAACCGCTTACTCCTTTTCAGGGTCACGGGGAACCTGGAGCATGTCATCTGGTTAAAAATGAGAAGTCACAGAAACTTATTGCTGACTGTATGAAATCTGCATGTTGTACCTCTTTAACGTCCTTAATATTTACTAAATAATTTACCACAATCTACTAAATAAAATCTATATTGTGGGTTTTAAAAAGTCCTTTACACTGTTCTTTCTTTTTTCTTTCAGGTCATCATCCTGAACCACCCTGGTCAGATCTCTCAGGGCTATGCTCCCGTGCTGGACTGTCACACTGCTCACATTGCCTGCAAGTTTGCTGAACTTAAGGAGAAGATTGACCGTCGTTCTGGCAAGAAGCTTGAAGACAACCCCAAGAACCTGAAGTCTGGAGATGCTGCCATCATCGTTATGATCCCTGGAAAACCTATGTGTGTGGAGAGCTTTTCTCAGTACCCACCACTGGGTAAGTAGTTTAATTGAGGGCGCTTGTTATTCACAAATCACTGCCATCTCGACTCATTTGAACTATTTGTTTCAGGTCGTTTTGCTGTGCGTGATATGAGGCAGACCGTTGCTGTTGGTGTAATCAAAGCTGTTGACAAGAAAGCCACTACTGCTGGCAAGGTGACCAAGTCTGCTCAGAAGGCGGCCAAAAGCAAATGAATCCGTCCATCAGACACCCAAGGCATGTGTAGAGTGTCCCATCCTGCAATGTCTCAGAACCTGAACTTGTATCTTAAGGACTGGTTAATGCTGATAAAAACCCATCGCAAAAGCTTTCGCAGGAAAGAAGGAGATTATCTTTTTTAAGCACCTTAGGAGGAAATGATTACAAAAATAAAAAAAGATTACTAATAAGGAATTGGTTTTGGTCTTTCTGCTTGTCAGCATGCATCACTCAGTGCATCTCTTCCATTGTTTAGTTACGTGTTTTGAAGTACTGAACATTTTAGACTTCTTTAAAATTTAAACTTAGCTAGCTTTTACGTATAATCTTCAACACACTATTGGTGAACGTAATGAAAATGAAAGTAGCTATTTGTGTCTATTTATGCACAACACCATTTTAAATTATTTACATTAATGCAGTTACATTTAATAAGCAAGTTAACTAAAAGTGTAAGTTTATATATCGTTTTTACATTATGGACATAAGAGAAAGGGAAAATATGGACAATACTGTATAATATAATATACTTTTATTTGAGTAAAAAAAAAAGAAGTAAAAAGTGGCTTACCACACTAATTTCCAGTATACCTACTTGAATTATTGTTCAAAGCTGGGCTTGCCAGTGAACTTCCAGGTCACAGAGGGTAAATCACTTATTTAATTTTCCATTAACTGATGTTCCCTATAAATAGCGTTAAATGGGAATACAGGTGCTGACTTGTTTGGTTTTCCAGCCTTGTGGATATTGAATGCTCTACAGGAGAACATAGGAAGTGTATAACAAAAATTTGTCATTTGATGGTGAACTAGAAGCCACTCTAGTCTGACAGCTATTTGCAGGAAATAAGTATTTATAGAAAGTGTGTTAGGGATCATTGGTGTGAAGTGTATGATTAATAATTTCCAGCTTCCTGTCCAAAGGATTTAGAAACTTCGTGATTTAACGTAATACAGTCTGGGACTTAAGTGGCATTTGAATTGAAAGGAAACCGAAACTGTAGTGATTTATTATGCATTACTCCTCCTATTTAGCAGCTCTTGTTTCCGGGATGCCTACCGGGAAAACTTCATTTTCAGCGCAATGAAAGACTAAATAGATCAATAATTGTCTCTTTAAGAATGTCTGTTGTTACACAGATGAGGATGGGTTCCCTACTGAGTCTGGTTCCTCTCAAGATTTCTTCCTCTTAAACATCTTAGGTTTTTCCTTGCCATTGTCGCCACTCAGTGGCTTGCTCAGTTGGGATAATTTTAGTCTTTCATTGCGCTGAAAATGAAGTTTTCCCGGTAGGCATTCCGGAAACAAGAGCTGCTAAATAGGAGGAGTAATGCATAATAAATCACTACAGTTTCGGTTTCCTTTCAATTCCAATTCAAATGCTGTGCTTGCAGCAACACGCTCACAAGTACCTTTTCACGCAGCGTTGTGTTTGTGGAGAAAAGCTTGAGCTTTAGACCAACAAGTACTTTTCTTCAGAATAAGATCTCATGTAAGTCTGTATTCATGTTATCTTCTGTAAATTTACATGTTGACCATATTGTGTTATAAGGTTCTGTCTGGGTGAAGAGCCGTTTTGAGATATGGGACATCAATTGTTTTTAGATTTGAACTAGCAAACGTCTGAATTAACCAAATTTACTCTTATAGCTCACAAGGCTTATAGTTTTAGCTTAAATTGTACATGAGCAAAATTTTAAGACATTTAGAGAGTCATTTTTGAACACTAGTTGAATACAGTAAGAACCGTATTATTCTGCAAGATCAAGTAAGGTTTGAGTCTATATCTGGATAATTCATGTTAATCCATCCCTTAATTTCTTTATATAACTAACAAATTGTAATATATTCAACAGAGAAATAATTTTGACATATTAAGACCACATGATGATCATATAGGCTTTTCAATAAGTTATCTTTTTTGAAGAGTATTTAAAATACAAGGTACATGGCCAAAACTATGTTGATACGCCTCCTAATTCTTGTGTTCGGGTGTTTCAGTGACACCTATTTTAGAAACAGTTTTGTAAAATTAATCACATAGCTAAGCAATCTCTATAGATAAGCATTAGACAAATGCTTTAAATACTGAAGAGCTTTAAACATTAAACTTTAAATGTGCTATCTTTGCCACAAGTTAGTTCCTGACATTTCTGCCCTGATCTGTGCTGGTCAACTGTAAGTGCTATTACTGTGAAAAAGAAGCGTCTAGGAGCAACAATTCAATTCAATTTTATTTGTATAGCGCTTTTTACAATAGACATTGTCTCAAAGCAGCTTTACAGGAATATAAACACAGTACACACATAGTAAAGGTGAGAAATTATCCCAACTGAGCAAGCCACTGAGTGGCGACAATGGCAAGGAAAAACCTAAGATGTTTAAGAGGAAGAAATCTTGAGAGGAACCAGACTCAGAAGGGAACCCATCCTCATCTGTGTAACAACAGACATTCTTAAAGAGACAATTATTGATCTATATGTATATATATTTATTCATTTAGCAGACTTTTATTCAAAGCGACTTACAAATGAGAGCACACTCACACCAATGGTAGCAGAGCTTCCATGCAAGGTGCTAGCTTGCCATCGGGGGCAACTTCAGTGTCTTGCCCAAGGACACTTCGGCATGGGATCATCCAGGCCAGGATTCGAACCACCAACCCTAAGATTATTGGAATACTGGACAACCCGCTCTACCGACTGAGCCACAGCCGCCCAATCTGTTTGGTTTAGAAAAATTGATTTGGAGTAGATGAGAGCTCCATCCAGAAGTAGGACCTCTGAGACCGATCATGCAGGTCCGGAGAGCAGAAAGGACCAGGATCTCAGACATCTCCATAAACTCATGTGTAGCTAGGCAAAAGGAGAGAGGGAGAGAAATATTTGTTAAGACTGGGAATTAGCATAATAGAAAGTCTAGTCAGGGTAGGCTGATTAGAGTGAATAAATACATTTTAAGTCTAGACTTAAACACTGAGACTGTGTCTGAGTCCGGAACACTAAATGGAAGACTGTTTCATAACTGTGGAGCTCTATGAGTGAAAGCTCTTCCCCCTGTTGTAGCCTTCACTATTTGCGGTACAGTCAAATAACCTGCATCTGTGGATCTAAGTGGGCATGGCGGATCATAGAAGATCAAA